>RJWT010004935.1:0-32077 GCA_004365215.1 Cuniculus paca
TCTTTTTTTTTTTTTTATTTTAAAGAAAATAGGACAAAACAAAACAGAACAGAATGAAAAAAGCAAAAGAAAACAGTATAGAGTCAAACATAATATAGCATTTCAAAGAACACTGCAAGCTATACAGGTTTTCAAAACATAACAACAGGAGATTAACAATGGTTACCCTAGTGTCTCTTGCTTTCTTCAAAATGGTTGTGCTTACATTTACAGACAATAAACTCAAACAAAACAAAGTAGTATAAAACCAGATAAAAGAGAATAGCATTACAGGTCTTCAAGTTGGATAACAGGAAATGAGCAATGGCTACTATAGTGTGGCAATAGAGTTTTCTATCCTTCATAAAGTCATATTTTTTTATTTTAGAAGATATCAAAGTCACACTTTGACCAATAGAACCAAATAAGAATGCTCTGGTTTTTTGAATTTGCCTCCTTATTTATGGTAAAGTAACTAAGCAAAAAAAAAAAAAAGTTAGTTTTCTATCTGACGACTGTTTGTTTTTTTTTTTTTTAATGTTGGTTTGTTTGCTTTGTTTTGTTTTGAGTCCGTGTCTCTCTGTGTAGTCCAGGCTGGCCTAGTACTTACTATGAAACCCAGACTAGCATCAATCTTATGGTCCTCCTGTCTCAGCCTCCTGAGTGCTAAGGGCATGTGCTACCACACCCTGCTGGGTCTCTGATGGCACAAAGGGAAGTGGAAGGGTGCCGCAGAGAAGGGCAGCAGCTGGGGCCTTGAGTGTTCCGGAGGGGCAAACCCTGACAGAGGCAGGGCTGTTGCACAAGGTGGTCCCCCCTATACCAGGAGAGTTCCCAGGAACCTGTCCGGCTCTCCTCAGGACTAGAAGTTTGGTGGAAGTCTTCCTGTCACTACTGCCTACAGTTTGGCCAGACCACCATTTAACAGAAGAAAATTTCCCACCATCCCCGCACCTCTCCTCCTTGCTGAGCCTTTGAGGGACTCCCACTCAAATTGCCCCAGTCAGGTTCCCACTTCTGGGGACAAACACAAGTCCCCTATTACTGCTCAGACGCAGTATGGCCGTATGTAATAGAAAAGCCAAAATGTGAGAAGACAGAAGTTTCTTCCTTCATCACAACAAGTCTAGCAATGAGCGGGCTGAGGCAGGAACACAGCGCTGTGGTCATGAGGTCCTCAGGCCATGGTGCCCCTTCCCACTGTTCTAGCCCTGCCTCCCATCCGCAAGGTCCTCTCTTGTTCCAAGATGGCAGCTGGTGCGCAACACTCTGATTCGCTTTCCTGACCAGCCCCGCACATCTCTGCTGAATTGACAGCTTTGAGGAGACCATTCTAAAAGCCCCACACATTCCTGGTTCAATCTCACTGAGTAGGACTTTCCCTCAGGTGACTCACCACCACCATTCCCCTGAAAGAAAAGAACAAAAAGCAAAACAGAAAGAAGAGGATGGCTATTGGACACCGACTCACAATCTCTACCATGTGTTTCTGCTCTTGGGAAATAAAAGTTAGGTATTTGAAAAGCAGTTAGTATACAAGGAACATAGCTATCTGGTAGGGGGTTGGATAGTAGAGAAAAGCCACCCTTGACTCACAATAAATGTACACATAAATAATCCTGATAACTAAGTTTCCATTAAGATGTTTATATTAAGCTTATAAATATATAAGATAAATATGTATTTCTTATATAATATAAATTATATATTTATATATGAATTTGTATACCGAAATACATACAATCTAATACTTTTGTTACTTACATGTAGTTATGTATCTATAAATACAGAAATTCTTCAGAACTGAAGCAAACGTGTGTGGCACTACATGGCCACACTTTCACCAAGGAAGGATGAGCACCTTCCCAGCCCGTGGCCGCCTGTTCCGTAAGTGCGTAGCGTGGCACTCCCCTGAAAGCCGGATGTGGACATGAGGGACTTCTTGATTTGGCACTAGAAGTAAAAGGGATACTTTACCAAAGGCCTGGGGAGAAATTATTGTCCTAGCTTGGAGTCTAGAATGAAGTCACTAGCCCTAGCCAGAAGGGAAAGGACCTACAACATTTTTAGGCAGTTATGAAAGAGTTCAGCAGCAGCAATGAAGAACCAGGGAAATGAATGCTGCAGCTAGTAGAGTACTTTTTACCCTCTGAGAGGCACGCGGCACCAGGGAGAAAACCGAGCAGCAGGAAAGGCAGTTCCCCCTCAAGGAGGGCGGGGCACAGGTAGCAGGACCAAGAGTGAAAGCAGGGGAAACCCGACTGTGCTCTGCACCTGCCTCGCGTCTCCCTTGCAGACCTCTGAGCAAAAGAATCGGTCACAGGACGCTGCAGAATCATCAGGACAGCGCTGGTGATGCGCACACTGAGATGCCTGAGACAGCTGAGACGTCCATGGATGTGAGACTTTAAGACTGGCGTCAGAGATGCCGACCAAACATTGCTTTTTCTCAGTGGGGGCTATTTCTGTTCCTTTCAGAAAGTTCCAGAAGCTCCTTTGTATCGTGGCCCCTGAAAAAGGCAAAGAAAAAGCTCTCTCTCTGCCTTTGATGCACGCAGCTCATGCTGAACGTGTGCCTAGGAGCTGTCTCGGTGCAGTGTCAAGTTACAAGAGACACAGCCCTTGTTCACACAGGTGGGGTGGTCTCACACCCTCTTCCACCCCCGCACTCCCCTCACTTACTTGAATTTCTCAAGATACACTAAACACAGGGGTAACAAAAACCTATTTAACACTTTTATTCCAGACTTTAGAGTTGAATTCTTTAGCAATGTAGAGCCTACGTTAGAAATAACATTAGGGATTAAAAAAATCTCAATTTTTTGGTTTCAATGAATAAGCGATACCGAAACCGAGCAGTAGGGGGTGCAGTTTGTTCTAAAGAAGAAATTCGTTTAAGTTCTGCTGGAAAATGATGTGGTGAAAGGCTGTGATTATAACCCACGCCTTCCAAATTCAGCTTAATCTCATCGGAATAACTTCCAAATTGATTAGTTGGCTGTTAACTGTGAATTATATTTATTTTATATTCATAAAAGTATAAATTAGCTTCATTAGAATACCCCCAACCTGCTATTATTTAATAATTCAATAATTTATCTTTATTATAAAAGTAAAAAAAAAATTCAAATCAGATAACCAGACAGAATTTCTCTCAATTTCCCTGTGATAAGAATTTCTGGCTTAATTATCTAACGAAGTACACTGAGGACCTTCTAGGAGTTAGACACTATTCTGGATGATGGAAATACATCAGCGCCCTGCTATTTTCCCATTAATATTTTTTAGGGAAAATAGGCAATGAAAAAGAATAAATTATGTTAAAAAGTGACATCTACAAAGGGTAGTTAGGGAGTATTATATGGGTTTGATTTGGAGGGTCACAATTTTAAGTCAGGCAAAAAACACACCCATTCCCCTATCTTAGGCATAAGAATTTGGTAAATTTCATTTTTATTGCATTAAAACATGTGTAACTCTTAATTAACAATCGTTCTATTTGATACATTAAAATAATTATGCAACCAAGCGTTACATCTTTTCAAAACAGATTTCTGCAGCATTCATTTATACTCTACTTCATCAAATTTTAAGCAAAATCTTTTTTCCTCTAGCTTTATTGAGTAATAATTGACAGATAAAATACATATATTTGAAGTGCGCAATGTTATGTCTTGGTATATGTATATCTTGTGAAATTATCAAGTCAAGTAATATATATCCATCACCTCATACAGATACTGTGTGTGTACGTGTGTGTGTGTACGGTGAGGTCACTAGGATCTACCCTCTTAGCAAATTCCAAGTATATGATATATTATTACCAATTATCACCATGCTGGACACAGTTCTTCAGAACTTACTCATTTTATAACTGAAAGTGTAAAGTCTTTGATTAATGTGTCTCCACCCCACATCCAAGGTTATTTTCAAGAACTTGAACATACATGTGTGTACAGGGTGTGTGTACGCTTACATGTGCAGCTACTAAACTGAAAGAGACCAGCTCACATTTGACAATGAATTACATACAGACTAAATATATTAAAGAAAAACTAGCTCATCATCTGAAATTTCTTCAAGTGAAACTGAAAAAATAAGCAAAAGAATAAAAGTGAGAGGGAAGAAGAGAGCATGACATTCCATTTGACGGGAGGCACATACATGATTTAGGAAGAATTATTAGAGGCCAAGTAGTTTTGTAAGAAAATAGAAAGTTAAAAAAATTAGTCACTCTTGTAGTTGTTACATCAGTAGCAACTATGAGTAGGTTGTCACAGAATGCTTACTGGTAGGTATGCTAGACAGCTGGCCTTACATGAGAAATTCACAGATGGGTGACAACAGGACTGCTACTGATTCAACAAAGCAATGACAAAGTGAAAGCCTGTGTGAGACCTGAGGTTTCCACGGAAACCAGGACATTCCTTTGCTAAAACAGCTCGCACATCATTGGAAGTGAATTACTGTAAAGAATTCTGGAGCTCAGACATGACCTCTGTCTTCTACACATATCTGTTCATTTTCACCAATTTTCCTTTTTCCACCTTTAAATCCAGACCTTTAGGAATCACGTTTCATTTTGTGCCATCTTATGAATTTCTTAAAATATATTTCTGCCAAAATTCATGCAAATGTTGAACAGTTGCAGGCAAGCTTAGTCCGATAAACTATGGTACCCAATTCTAATCTCACATTTCACAATAGTTTCTGGAAATTTACGCTAATTCCATGATTCTGGATAATGTGGTAACCCCTAAAGCAGGTCAGTAAAACAGAGCTTTATGGGCCCCTACTATGTGCCCACTTCTGGAGACCCTACAAACCAACGGGTTACAGGAGGGGCTTATTTCAACGGGTTGTGATAAGAATACAGGGGATTGTCACCATTCATGTGAGAACTTGAAAGTTAAGGCTTGTGTCTAGATGATCCCCCAAAGCCTCATGTAGTTGTAGGTGGGCTTTTCAGAGGTGACTGGATCAAGAATGTGTGATGCTGGGATTAAGGGTGCATGATTACTAAATGAGTCCACTGATTGGTTTAGTATAGTTCTGGGTGGGGGTAATGGGAAAGCCCACCCTGGGTGTGAGTGACACCACCCAAAAGGCAGGTAGCCTGAAAAAGATAAAAAGGGAGAGGCGGGCTTGTTGCCTTATACCTTCTCTGCCTCTCCATGGATTGTTTCTTCTCTACCAGGCCCCTCTGCCATGTCACCCTTCCTTGCAGCCAGCTGACGATGGACTGAAACCCCTACAAACTGTGAGCTAAATAAACCTTTCCTTCTTTAACCTGTGGTGTTATTTTGCCTCAGCAATGAGAAAATAACACATTGCTCAAAACACAAAATGAAGGCAATATTACCCTGCATATCAGAACTTGCTCAAAGCACAAGACTTGCTTGGAAACACAGGTAAGCAAAGAACCTTTTTCTTATTCGTGTGATGGCCCATAATAGCCAACAGCTTCTCCTGAAAATGACAGCATAGGAGGAAGCAGAATGTCTGGGCCACCCCATCATTCCTTTCCTTTCATTTTGTCCTCAGTGATTGGAAAGCCAACACTTCCATCAGCATTAGTAGGATGTGGGTGTATCAAGAGATGAATTACAGACAATTGAGTTAGTTTGTGCAGCATTCCCACTGTACTGGTAAGCAAAAGAACACATATGCACAGATGGGCTGTGAAATACAAATTGCGATTTCGTGAATTTTGCATCTGAGTTAAATGATCTTATATTTGCATTTAAATGGGTGTTGCACAATGTAAAAATGAATGTTAAAATTCAGGCTAATAATTTAAATTTTTTACTTTCTATTTTTACTTACAATGTTAAGTAGCAAACAAAAAACACTACTCAGAAAAAGAAAGGAGAAAAGCTTTATATCTTCATACCGATTATTAACAACACTTTCTTCTTGGTTTATATACTGCAGCCCTGCATTTCATTTTAAAATGGGCCCTGCAAATTAGGTAGCTGACTCTGGTTTTAAGTATTATGAGTTAATATATGTAAAATCACTTGGAATGTTGCCAGGCATATAGCAAATGTTATGTGTTTGTTTTTATTATTATTATCATTACTAAAAGACATAGACTTTCTAATTTCTTTTAGAAAGGCAAAATTTATTCATAAGCTGTTTATAAAGATGCCAGCTGCAATAAAATGTTAATAGGGCTGAAATACGTACATCTCCTAGTGATCTGTATTTTGTGAATAGTCTTTGATATAATATTGTTTTATGGAACTTCAAGCTTTTGTTCACTGCTCAGAATCTGCATAGTTCTTTTGCCATTTTGCTGCTTCTAACTTTTGTTGGGTAGATATCGCTGCCCTATGCTATTCATAATACGGAAATGTTAGAGTGACTCAAAGGTATAACAGCTGGAAATCTGATTTGCTTAACAATGTGTGATTTTTTTTCCTCTAAAGATACCAGCAAAGTTTATTATGAGTTTTTTTAAAGTGTAGAAACACGTGATTGCCTAAGTGCACATCAACGAATGGATGGAAAAGCACGTGTCCGTAGAATAGCATTCAGTGATGAAAGGCAGGAAGCACTGTACCACGCATGAGTACTGAAAACATCATGCAAGAGACAGAGGCCAGTGAGCGAAGGCCACAAACTATGCTGGCCCATTTCTATACAATGTGCCGAACAGGAATGGACATAGGGATAGAAAGAAGCTTAGCGGTTGCCTAGGCCCAGGGGAGCTGGGCTAACACGGGGCAGTTAATCAGTAGGAAGTTTCTTTGGAACGTGATAAAACTGTCCTATAACAGATGATGGTGATAGTTGTACAATTCTGTGACTATATTAAAAATCACGGTATTGAATATGTGGGTCAATTGTATGTTTTCTGAATAATATCTCAATAATCTATTTTTCAAAAAAAAAATTCAGCAACAAAAAGTCTGTATTATTCTCTTTCCAAATCTACACACCCTGTGTGACCAGTGTAAAAAAAAATTATCTAAGAAGCATAATAGTCTTAAAAACAATTTTAAAGCTTTAAAGAACACCCTAAATAAGTCCTGCTATTTCTTGAACTATTTCAAAATGTCCTCAAACTGTGCAACACTGAGATGTTTCCGACAGATCCTCCTTTTGTCAGATGTTAAGGCTACTGCATAATCTCCTTTTGGGAGGAGGAGTTTTACACTATTGAAACTTAACTCACAGACTATCTAGAGCAGGAAACCAGTACCTGGATTCATAGGAATTAAGGCATGGGAGCGGTGCCATGCCTTTGGTGTAATTGGGATTGATACTGTACATAAAGTGTAGGTGTGGATGTAGGTGTGTCAGCTCTGATTATATCGATATGCTCTGAGAGAAACACTCCTTTATGCACATAAAAATCAAGGCTATGATATTTGCAATAAAAATGGAAAAAGGAAAATCCTTCAATAAAAATAATGAAATGAGAGAGAGAAGGGGAGAAAGAGAATGAGAGAAATCGCTGAAAACCTCTCAGTATACTGGCTAAAAAATCTTCATACATACGATGCAGTGTAATGCCATTTATAAAAATCACACATGTAAGTCCATATACATAAATATAGCCTAAATACATATGCTCACATACACAAATGTGTGGGGAGAATGGGAGCAAAAAATTGCAATGCTTTACTGTTGACAAAATAACTCGGGCAATTTATTTTTAGTAACTTGTAAGTGTAGCACTAATGTACTTTGTCGAAAACACTTTTGGAACTGAACCGGCTTCAAAGATAAAAGCAAGGAGCCAGAGACGGTGCCAATTAGAATTTAAGAGCCTTCATTAGCCAACTGGCAACCAGACAGCAGGACCCACACAGGGAACCACTGTGCGGTCCTGAGTGAAGAGTGAGCTAGGTATTTATGTAATACAACCATAGCCCCGGTGACAATGGTTACAATTAAACATGCATCTATGATGTCCTGGTTGCCATCCCCATTGACAATGGTTGTAATTACACATACATCTATAACATCTTGGTCCATCCCCATTGACAATGGTTACAATTACACATACATCTATAATATCCTGGTTGGCATACCTGCTGGGACACGGTGCACCAAACAGGCCTGAGAATAGGGAACTGAGTTACATTCTCAAGGGGGTGTAGCCTCACAAGCAAGGGAGTGGGGAGGTACAGACAGGGTTCAGTAGTTTTTCTATTATGTCAGCCTACAACAGAACTAGGATACAGTTTGTATTTAGGAGGAAAAATCTATTTTAAAGAGAAAACTAAAACAAGAAAGCTTGGTGAGATTGGGTCTGGCTGGGGTAAGAAGGGAGTGGTGGTGCCCGTTCGGCATCCTTGGGGTCCCACTGTTGGATGTCTAGATTCTTGGTTATCGGTCGGGTCAGGCTGGACAGAGTTGGGATCCACTGCCTGTACATGGGCCCTGTTCTCAGAATCCACTGTGCAGTTCTCACCTCTGGCTTTCAAGTCTTCGCCTGTCACTTGGGACATGTTTTCCTGTCCTGCCCGTCCTTATGCAAACCCTGTGCCAATGCCAGGAAATCGGTGGAGCACCCTAAGGGGTCCTCAGCAGCCCCATGGCATTGCAGGCGGGTCCCTAATGTGGGACTTGCTTCATGACAGCTCCCATTTCAGTTATTATTGACAGTTTTTGTTCTGTATTTGCCCACTGCAAGAGACATATATAATATATTTAATCTCCAAAATATGCAACCCAAGGCATGCATAGAAAGAAGTCCATGAAGACTCATATAAAACTAAAATTCTACACCATTTATCTAAAACTGCTAGTTATTTAACTCACTCTTCTGTCAGCCCAAGTCCCATCCTTCTTTGCTCTTTGCTTGATGACATTGTGGCTGGCAAAGTGAAGGGGGTGGCTGTCAACAAAGGACGGACCACCCCCTAGGCATTTTCCCCCATCGGCTTCCAGTTAGATCCTAATAGGAGGCATTGCCGCTGGGAAATCACAAGCCAAGGCTCTGGGGCTGTGTCCATTCCAAGTACAGTTGCTGAAAACACAGGACACCCAATTATTTTGAAGATAAATAATGAGTGCTTCTTACTATATCACAGCAAAGCATTAGAACATACTTACACTGAAAGGTTATGCGTGGTTTATCTGAAATGCAGATTTAACAAGATGATGTGTGTTTTATCTGGCAGCCTTAATTACGGGTCCCAGCATTGTGTTTTAGTTACCTTCCTCTACCTACCAGCCAGCTCCTTGTGGCCCTATCTGAGGCTCCGGGGACTTTGTTGCATGAGGTAGGTTGCTTTTTGTTTCCCTTACTGGCAACCTGGGACTGTTTTTCTAGTTAAGTCGGTTACCTTATGCCTTTTTATTTCCATATACATTCTCATTTCCAAATTTTTTATTCCTGTTTTCGTGTTTATTTTTGCAGTTTTGAGCTTAATATAAATAACATTATAGCGATTCTAACAAGTTTTGGGGTGGAATCAAAAGCAGACGTCTATGCATTTATTTCAGATGTTCTTGAATTTTTTCTTTATCTGCTGTGGCCTTTTTCCACATTAGCATGCTCCAGTGTATTCTTCCCCCCACGCCTTTTAATGGCACAAAGTATTCCCTGTGCCACAGCATTTCTGCAGCATACTTCACCACTAAGCTAGTTTTTCTTGAATGGATTGTAAATTGTTGCTTGGCTGTGACAGCCTACAATGAAGATTGCTGCTTTCTCTGTAAATGACCCTGAACGTGCCACAGGGGTACGGATGACAGAATGATGAATGGATGAGATTAACTGGGCGACAGCTTCTGGTTTGACTGTTAGCAGTCAAAAGTAGCAGTTACTGGTTCCAATGAAGTAAAATGTAAAAGACTTACCTTGGCCCCTATCCTATGCCCCTGCTACATTTATTTAGACCTGAAGTAATACATATTTTTATTAAGGTCATACTATATACTGTTTTGCATTCTTTCACTAGCATTCTGTAGCTATCACCCTATATCAATATATGTCTAGTATAGTCTTTCCAACAGACATATTTTTAGTATTGAAAGATATGTATTAATCAACCTGCTATTCACAAACAGATGCATTGTAGACCAAAGGATGTACATTTTTTTTAAAAAAGCATTCTATCACCTACCTAGGAGCCCTATTCTATGTGCTTAATTTCCTGTATGTTCTGTATAGTCTCATGGCATTGGATTTATGTAGAGAAATCTTACCCTTAGACAAGGGTAAATAAATTTTTACTTAGACAAGTGTACAATTTTTTAATTTTAACAAAAAACAAGTGTGATTTTTTTTTCTCCTATCAGAGCACATGTTAAAATGTCCACAATTAAATAAATCTGTTGTCGGGCTGTTTATTCTATTTTCTGCACCTGAATTTTTATTTCTGCATTAATAGATAATTCTGGTCTAGTTTAATCCTTTTTTTTTTTTTTACATCCAGTAGAACACACACTTTCATCTCTTGTGAACCTACTTTTGCAAAAATTTCCTAAACATGTTGGTACCTTTGTCACATAATTCTTATTGATCATTTGTAAAATTCTTTATGCAACACTCACTGAATACCTAATTGAAATTTGTTAAACTCATATTTTAATTTTTACAAAATTCACATGCTTAAAACACTGAGTATTTTCTTCCAGGTGCGGTGCCTTTGCATTTATTAAGACTTTTAAGTATTTTAGAGTTTTGTAATATTCTTGTATAGAGTTTCTGCATTTCCTTTTTAAATTTTTCTGAATATTTTATAGGATTTTAAAAATAATATTATACTATCCACTGCTTTAATCAAGGAAATGTATTAATTCCCATGTATTATATTTATCTTGGATGGAATCATCTTACAGTATACTTTCATTAGTTTTAACAGTTTTTCTGTTGCTTGCTTTATATGTCTTACCTACAAACCATTATAATTTGATTTTTTTACTTCCCATTCTTATCTTGTTAATTTAAACTCCCAGCACCATACTGAATTTTAAAATATCATTCCAGACAGCATTTTATTACTCTTCATTCTAATTATTCCTTAGGCTGCCACATGCCTCTGTGAACTGACTGAATATTCCATCCTCATAATTACTCTTTCAGAAGTAATTATTGCCATTTTCCCCATTTCTACCTTAGAAATTCTGGCCTGATAAGTTCCTTGAGTTTGGTCAAATGAATTTTCAATGTGTATTAGTACAATAATCCTGCTTACCTGAATCATTTACAGCTAAAGTCTGTCTAACATTTAACCAACCACTCCTGAATTCCTAAAAAGAATCTGTATTCTATTTCTCTACTTCTTTCCATCCAGATAAAGCTGAACTAAAGCTTTCCTGCCTCTTCCTTCTTTTCCATACAGGCTTTGCACTGGTCTGACATACACCGATATTGTGGGTTTTGATCTTGAGTAGGTGGTTGTGATAGTCAGATTTCCTTCACCGTAACCAAATGCCTACGATAATAAACTTATCAAGAGAAAAGATTTATTCTTGCTTACACTTTTGGAGGTTTCAGCCCATGCTGCATTGGCTCCTTTGGTTTGAGCTGCGGCCAGGTAGCACATCCTAACATGAGCAAGTCGCAGAGTGAGCTGCTTATACACCAGCCAAGGAGCAAAAAGAGAGCAGGGACCAGCACCCCAACATCTGCCCAGTTACCTAAGTTCCTCCCACTAGACCACACCTCCTAAGGGTTCCCATACCTCTCAGCAGTGCCACACTGAGACCAAGCTTTTAGCACATGGACCTATGAGGACGCAGAAGATTGAAACTACCACAGTGGTCATGGTCACAAAAGCCTACGCACAAGGACCATCACTGCTTATCTCCCTGTGTATAAGGGATGCTGACGCCCTCTTGTGTTCTCTCGCTGGGTTCACTTGGCCTCTATTTTTCATGGGGATCTATTATTTAAAGCCACCTGCTATGGTTGAGACATTGTGTCAAGTTGAGCAGTTTAGAAGTTTAACTGAGAGACTCAGCAGGGAGCCAGGGCTCTTACTTTGTAAATATCCTCATCCTGTGCAAAGGAGGGCAAGGACTTTTTGTGACTGTTACACCCACCCTGAAGGTGGGGGGGGGGTGGCCAGGTGTACAATATAAGGGTAGAGAAGAGGCTTGGGCTTTTGCCCTCTTTTGCTCTGGCCGCTGCCTTGAAGTGCTGCCCCAGTGCCATACCACCCTGCCATACCACCTCACCCAGCTGATTATGGACTGAAATCTCCAGAAACTGTAAGCTAAATAAACCTTTACTTGCTTCACTTTGGGTGTCAGGTGTTTTGTCCCAGCAATGAGAAAAAGTAACCAAGACACCACCTTATGATAAATTGAGTTGTACTAAACTTCCAAGTTAACACAAGCCAATTTAAGAAGGTGTGTCTGTCAGTCTCTAATGTATGTCCAGATGAAAATGGACAGCCCTTGGGTCTCTGAGGCAACCGTGCTCTTAGAGGTTTCCCCAGCTTCCCCCAGACTACATCCCCCAGCCTCAGATGCCAGGCCTGTCCTGTGCAAAGGTCAGGCTCCTCTTTATCTCCTAGCGTCAGAAGTATCTGAGATGAGACATGCTCCGCTTTAATTCAGGTCCAGCTTCTTTAATAACAACACAAAACCAAGTTCATCATCTCACTCCCTACTGCTGCTGCGTCATTTAAATGTTCCTCATCCTTCGAGCTGTAGTCAAGTCTGCTCCTTCACAAAGGTGGCCTTTCTAGAACACACTATTTTCCCCTCTCCTGGGTGTAATAGCCATCTGACACATGATTTGGTGCTTGAATGCAAAGAAATTTTTATACGGTAGTTTAATCCTAACGGAAACACTGAATGCATTATTTCTCGATTAGAAGCACCTATGAAAATAGAGACCACTTATGACAACCTTGATATCTTGGGTATTACCTACTGAGTCTGTAGAAACTCATAAAAATTCTTGAACCTATAAGCAAATATTCTTAAGTCTGTGATTTTTGCTCCTGCCAAAAGCCCTCTCCCAATCTGTGAATCCTTAAAAACTTTGCTAATTTATTAGAATCCAAGTAACAGATACTAATGTATGACTATGCATTTCCTTACCTTTAAAATAAATTTATACCTATGACTGATTGATTGATAGATGTATTTTACACTGTGTGTGTAAGCCCAGAACAGCTCACACCCGTGGGAAAGCATACAGGCGAAGCCCTTGCTAGGACCAGTGTTACTTTGACAGAGGAAAGCTCTCTGCAGATGATAGCATACATATTGCTTTTGCCTTTCCTGGACAACTCTTCTGAAATCAGTCGGCCTGGCTCATATGGGAAATGAGAAATTACAAAACAATGTCATTTCCTAGCAAGAGACATGGAGTAGGAAACCAAACCAAACCCAAAAACACCCAGTTCCGAGGGAGGCTGAAGGATGATCCACCAGTACGAATCTTGTGCCAGTAACTTAGTGAGACTTTGCCTTAAAATAAAAAATAAAAGGGCTGGGAGGTAGCTCAGTGGTCCAGCGATCCTGAGTTCAGTCCCCAGCACCATCGGGGGAAAACAAATTCAACGGCAGTCTCATCCCGGCTTTTCCATTATCAATAAGCTGCTTTACTTATATTCCCATTGTCGAATGGGCTTTTCAGTCTGTCCCCTTCTCAAGAGGCTTAGGGGATTATGAGCAAAGTGTGACGGTCTTGTGTAAAATGTAAAGGGCTAATGCAAACATGTAGAGGTCAGATACAAGACTATAACTTACCATCACTTCCATTCTCTTCCCAAGTGCAAAGTTAAGACTATTTTCACTGTTGTTTCATAAAATGTGTTCGTCAGTGCGAAGGCCTGGGTCACAGGGCGGGTGTTCATGGAAGGCTGCACGGGGAGCTCCCCCCCACCGTCACGAACCGTCTTCCTGACAACCGACTGCCGGGCAGGCACCCTCCTCGGATGATCGAGGCCCCGGCGCCCCCTCCAGCCTCCACGGATGACACGGCCACGAGTGTGACTTCACGAAGGCCAAGTTCCTCCCCCAACACGACGCCTCTTCCGCAGCCCGGGTCCCGCGAGAAGCTGCCCACGGAGGTGCCCGGCAGCTGTCTGGACGTCCCGGGGAGCCGCCCTGACTCTGCAGGAGCGCTGCCAGGGACACTTCGGGGACCTCCGCGGCACCCACTCATCGCCCGAGCCGGCAGACGTCGCGCACCGGACTTCGACCTGGACGTGGCTGCGAGGGGCGCACGGGGAGGGGCGGAGACCGCGTCCCCGGCAGAGCGCGGCGCAGACGGACGCGGTGGTGGGGCCCGGGGGAGCTCGCGGGGACCCCGAGGAGGCGCCGGCGGCGGACGCTTCCCGGAGCGGCAGAGCGAGCCGCAAGCCGGGTGCGCGCCAGGTTGCCCCGAGAAGCAGCACCCCAACATAACTGTGACCAGCCGGGCTCAGTCCGATGATCGAGGACGCGGCCTCCCGTGTCCAGAGGGTCGCGCAGGGCCGGAGACAACAAGGGGCGTTAGAGAGGGCTCTCATCAACACGGACCTCGCAGCTCCGAGACAGAGAAGAGCGGAACCCCCGACGGCGGCCTCCCCGCTGTCCTTACGGAGGGGACCCTCCCTGGAAACCATGCCCTCCTGGCCACCCACCCCCGCCCTCCACGCCAGAGGTCAGCCCAAGGTCACTGTGCTCCTTCCTCATTCTGCACGCACTGCACTGCGGCTCCTACTTTCGTGGTTGAGAAAACACACAGGGTTCACGACAGGTAAACCTCATGGGGAAATCTGAGTCGGTTCATGACCAGAATCCCGGAGCGAATGAAGGGCGGGAACTGAGGTACCACTGTATTATAATCATCCACATAGTTCTCATTTGTATTTTGTATTTCTGGGCTCTGTTGCATTCTACTGATGTTACATTAGTTTTCACGTCTTTTTCAGAATGTTCCTGGTTTTTACTCCTTAAAATGTTTTTATACGAATTTAGAATCAGCTTGGCCAGTTCAAAAATATAAGGGTAATTACATTGAGATTGAGTTAATTTGGTAGAACCTTGAGAATTGGCAAGATTAATTTTCTGACTTGAGACCATAGCACAGCTTTTCATTCAATCAGTTTCTTTTATAGCCCTGACCGGAATTTATCAGTTGAATAGCTCTCACTAATTTTATTCCAAGTTATTTTAACTTTTTGCTATTTTACATGGTCTTTTTATTAGATGTTCCTATTTCTGAATGATTTTAGTAAATTCATCTTTCAATAGTTTTTTGTTTTCTTAGATTTTCCAGTATATAATAAATCATCTACCAGTAATCATTATTTCATTTCCTGATTTACAATTAGCGTTGTTTAGAGTTCGTCTACCAAAAAAAAATTAAATACAAGTAATGATCCTTGCCTTGTTTCTGATGTTAATAGGGATATTTAAATATTTTCAATTAGTCATTAATCAAGTTTGAACACATCCATCTGTTGCTGTTTATACGAATTTAACCAAGAATGGATTTTAATCACATTGAAGTTGTCCTTTAGCATCTCTGAAGATGCTCCTAGCTGTCTTATGAGCTGTTGAGTTAATCTATTTCCTAATAGTGATCTTGCATTCTTAGTCTAAGACCCACTTGGGCATGTCCACATGGTGCTTTTTATTAAGACTTTATTGGAGACTTGTATTGATTTTTCATAACCAAGATGAAACCATAGTTTCCTTTATTTGGGCTTAGATTTCTGTGTGTTACACTAACATTTTGAAATGCATAAAAGCTTTCCTTTATTATCTAGGTCCTTGAAAATTTAAAAATACCCTGGAATTAGGGTTAAGATTTTGAAGCCCTTTGGAGCTGGTGTGTGTAAATGGTGATGGTAGGGTTTGCTCTGGACTTTACTCATGGTTCAGGTTTTTTGGATCTTTTGGAACCAGAGAAAATTTTCCTTAAAACTGCTGCATTTGACTGTAAGTGTAGAATTAGACAACTTGTCTCTTTTTATTAAACTCTTGAATTTCTACTAGGGTATTTATAATTCTACTTAATTGGTTTTATCTGAATTGCTTTATATTTTTGTTATTAAAAATCAACTTATAGGTTTTTCCTTATTCCCTACCAATTTTTCTAATAACAGTATGTTGACTCAGCGTTTCTTTTTCTTTCTTTCGAGACAGGTTCTCACGATGTAATTCAGACTTGCCTTGAATTGCAGCAATCCTCCTGCTTCAGCCTCAGTGCTGAGATTACAGGTCTGCCACCATACCTGGCTGTAAGAATGTTATGTTGAATACACTTGTTTTTGTATTAGAACTGGCTGAGAAAGGGGAAATAAAGAATTAGAAGTATCTGAAAACACTCTCCAAGTTTGGCTATCCACGTGAATAGTGACACAGATACATACTTAGGAATATTAGCAACACCTTTTGCAACACAATACAGGGCATCTCAAAGCAGCATTTAAAAACAAAATTGATAGTTGTGCTCAACTGAAACACAGTATTTGAAGTACCAGGCAGGCTAGTAGGAATTGTCTTCCTCATCTTGTGGTTTTTTTCAGACTGACAGTGTTACAGTATTTGTACGCTGATAGTAAAAAGAAAATGAAATGGTGCAAGAGCCAGAAAGGAGTTCATCCTGTGAGTAAAGCATTTAAGCAGGGAGAATAAGGCAACAACTGTTCTCAGCGAGGAATTAATTCCCAGGCAGACAGCTGCTCCTTCCCAACAGGAAGCAGAAGGCACTAGCTGTAGGAAGGTGTGTTTGGTTGTTGCTGAAGGCCTTCCTCAGGCAGCAGGACACAGATGAAGAAAGAAGCCAACTGGTGCAGCTGCTCTTCTCTGAGACCATTTCACAGTTGAGTGTAACATGGCACAGGCCGCACAAGAAACAGGCGAAACTCTAGTTGAAGTTCAAGCAAGCAGATAGGAGAGGGGCATGCATATGAAATTCTGCTGAAAATCTCATGTTTTTAAACGCATGTGGTTGATGGAACTTTTTCCAACACATTCTGCAACACACAGGCTTGACGGAAAAGTTTACATTTTAAGAAACTAAGACACATTGTCATTAATCTCCTTCAAAATGTTTTCCCTCGTTTCAAACACTCTTACCTCACTGCTCTTGTCACTCACTGAGGCAGTTCCAGAAGTCCTTTCTTTGGTCTTTAGTTGTGCTCTTGTAGGTGCCTCACTGTTGTGAGTCCATTCAGAACATTTACTTTTCATGGTCGTTCTGACAGAGGGGAAGAATCAGAAGTCACATGGTGCCCGATCTGGTGAACAAGGTGGATGAGGACACCCCATGTTTGCATGACCCTTCCCTTTCCCATACATGGCTCTTGGCAGCAGCATTCACTGTATTTCTGATCACACCTTATGGATACTCAGGCAAAAGAACTTCTAGAATCCTTTCAGAAAGTGACAAGAACTGTAGAATTCATGAGTGAGGCAACGGGACACATTTAGATTAATGCCAATGTGCCTCACTGTAATTTTTGCAAACCTTCACTATGTATTTTGATCAGACCTCTCAATATAGGACAGCATAAAACATATTTTTTAAAAATCCTCTTTAGAACTGATACTTTGCTCCAACATAAACGCAACAGCAGCTTTTTTAGGCAAGATAGTACAGACTATTTTTCTCACCTCTTTGCATTAGGAATTTCTTCTTGCCACTGGGCACTGGACTATCCACCTCTGTCTTCTGTTAGAGGGCACACTAGACTCTCAGGAATGCTAGTGATTTTAACTTTACAAAATACAGGCTTATAGAAAATTAACATCACAGAAATATATAAAGCAGACCACAGAAATTCTCCCTCACAGAACTGTCACTCCCTCACAAAGCCAGTGTTAACCGTCAGTGTACCTCTCGTTGTTTCAGGGAATCTTTATTTTACAAAAATGCTCGTATAACTTTTACATGACCACAATTTGGACGTCTTTCCCTAGTAGTCAATGTTCCTCACTCTCCTAATGAATATGGAGAAATACAAATAAATTGATGGAGCATAGTCTATTAAACTGCCCCTTATTGATAGAACACTTGGATCAGTTTTAATTATTAAGGAACAAGTCATCCTGCTTGTATACACTTATCAGATCATTCCTATTTGGTGGTTTCCTAAATGAATTTAGTAGCCCACAGTATTCTAGAATTTTCAACAAATTCTGGAAAACTACATTCCTGAAGGTTGTAACAGTTATACTCCCACGTATAACAGGAAGAGTGGGATATGTGTAATTTGAATGGTGTGTTCAAAATCACGTTGTAATTTAACTTGGAAATTTAAAAGATTATTCTTATAATTGTGCTGATTATAGGTAAAGTTAGAAAATCCTGACTGATGTGGATTCTGGATCCCAAAGGTAGGATTTATAACCTAAACCCCTCTGACAGCGTTTCTGCAATCAGCTACTATAACTGGCAGCAGTGGAGAAACACACATCTCACTGCTCTTTTCCTGACCAGTATTTAGTGCAAGACTTTGCGGATCACACACTCAAGAACTATTTCTGGAATAAACATACATAAGTTAAATTAAGACTTCAAATCTTTTAATCCCAAATTATCAGTCACAAATACTAGTTTTTCAAGAATGGTAAAAACATCTGCTCCCCTCAAAACAGCCTAGTAATAGTTTTGTATATTTTTAAAGGGGGATTTTCTAATAAAACTGTCAAAATACTGTCTTTAGTTACGTTCAATAAACCTGCATACACTTGACATTTGCATCTTACTTTCTAGGTCACAAATTGTTTATTTTTAGAAATAAAAAAACATGGGATGGGGAGGGCCATGGGGGGGCAGTTTATTGTAAAATATGAAGCAGCAATAGTTCCAGCAAGTGAGTTTCTCCTTTATATTCCCAGCCAGAACACAAAATGTCTGGATTTCCTCATCAATGCCAAGCTTAAAAAAAAAAAATTGGAGGAACCACCATGAAGACAGTGCCACATTAAAATCTCTTTCTTTTGATAATTTCTGGCTTCCAGCTGACTGGATGAGTTTCTTCTGTCTAAAAACAGAAAAGCAAATTAAAAGTATTATCAGTTTGCTTCATATTAGCACAATTCCTTTCAACAGGAGTAGTGTTCTAAATCTTACGACTTGGCACTACTGTTAGCAGGTCTTCAATGATTTCAAGTATCCGACAAACTTTTGGCATTATACATATCAAACTAAAGATGAATGTGTTCACTACAAGTTCAGTTTATACTTTTTCATCTAAAATAAAATTTATATTTAGATAATATGGTAGTACCAAAGGTTGATTCTACAATTAATTTGCAAGGCAATCTATCACTCACTGTCAAATGTGTGTCACTTTTTAAATAAATACAAGGACAGTCATAAAATTAAAGTACTGATAGATTACTGGCATCAGTGAAACCAACAGAGAAATCTAGGGAGCAGGTACAACGCAAGACGACACACATCTTACTACCATAAGCCGACAAGTTAATTGAAGAGAAGACGGCTGTCAAGCTAGTGTGACTACTGTCCTACTTCACATGTGTGTGCAGACAGGGAACTTACTGCGGTGTCGTCCTCTCTGTACACTTTGATGGTTTTATCTGCTTCAGCTGTGAGTAATCGACTCTCGGACTGGTCAAAAGCACAAGCAAATATTCCTGATTCACTGTCCAAAGACCCAGGCTGCACAGCTGCATGAACTCTCTGAAAATTGTAGCCAGTTCTCCAATCCCAGAGATGCATAGTGCCATTGTCAGCTGCAAGGGAAGATCTAGTTTCACCGGGTATCCTTCAACAGCTCAGCTGGACAGACATGCAGGTACAAACCGTCAGCCTAAATGTCACACTGGCAACTACAGCTACCAAAGGCAAGTAAGACACAGGCCTCAAACTCCTCTTAATATTCCTTTGTCTTGGGCGTGGCGATGCATGCCTGCAATCCCAGCTCTTGAGAGGCCGAGGCAGGGAGGATGACAAGTTCAAGGTCAGCTTGGCCCATACAACTTCAAGACCAGTTTGAAACACAAAGAAACATTCTATCTCAAAAAGACCAAAAATGAGCCGGGCCTGGTGGCACAAGCCTGTAATCCCAGCACTCGGGAATTCTGAGACAGGAGGACTGTTGCAAGTTCGAGACCAGCCTGGGCTACAAAGTGAGCTCAAGGCCAGTCTGAATGGCATTGCGAGACTGTCTCAAAAAGACAAGGGCTGGGGATTTAGCTCAGCGGCATAAGTGCCTGCCTGGCAAGTGCGAGGTCATGAGTTTGATCCCTGGTGCTGGGAGGCAGGGACAAAAAACTAAAAATGAAACAAAGAGAAATAATGGTCCATTAATTTTCATTTGTGCTTATTTCAGGATTTTAAAGAGATTTTTTTTTAAAAAGCACCATAAAACTTGACATCCAATTTCAGAACACCCATCCAAAATGTAGACAACTCCCAGTATAAATCCCTAACTGAAGATTTATCATGTGGGAACTCAAAAGGGGCTAAACTATACAACGTGAGCTATCTATGCTGCGTGTGTTCTGAAGATGCATGAACATCCACATCAGGCAGGCTCTGCTTGGGTACTTAAGTGTGATGCCTCAGGAATCATGTCCACACAAACAAAAACCACTAGAGAATTTTAAACATTGAATCACTATAGGTATCTTACTTTACCTCCAGATACAAGCACTCCATCAGAATTCACCGTCAAAGTATTAATGATAGCATTATGACCAGAAAGATTCTGAATGAAACTTCCATCGGGGAATTTCCACTGCTTTATGTTATCTGGAGAACCAGATGCAAATGTGTAACTGAAATAAAATGGAAAAAGAGTTCATATCAACGTGAATCAAGGTAAATAAAATGGGGAAGTAAAAAAGTTTATCATTGCATTTTTCATATCTACACAATGCTCTACGTAGTTTTAGCAAAAATATTACTATTATGAAGATGCAACAAGTATCGAAACATTTGTTCCAAACTAAGTCCAACTTTCAAAATTTTTAAAATAGACAGTGGACCCTCAAATTATGCCTGGACTGACACACAACTTGGGTTATGACTGGAATTTTAGTTTTAAACTCAAGACCAGTCTTGCATTATGACCCGAATGCTAGCCGCTTGTGCTTCCGGATGGTCTCATATACAGGTTGAGCCCTTAAAGAGTTCTGGAAGGAACACTGTAACATCCTTTCCTGTGAGGGCCTCACTGAGAAATCCTGGGCCAGTGTCTAAGGACACAGAGATCTGCCTGTATATGGGAGAGAGACGCTGAAGGCCATGTAAAGGAGCCTGAGCTTTCAACTGACAATGTGAGTGACAACTATACCTCAGGAGCAAATTGAGCTCGTAAGCAAAGTGTCCACTGTAATTTAAATTCCAGAGTAATGTTTTACTTTCTTTACGTTTTGCCAGTGCTCTACAATGAGTGCAATAAATGTGCAAATACCTAATTTCACATGAACACAAAATACTGTGTGATAGTTCTGCAGAATGGTTGAAAAGGAAAGAGAGGGTAACAGGAAGAAAGAGAAAAGAAATGAAGGAGGAAAAAGAGGGAGGAAAGATGAAAACAACCAGCAAGTCCCAGGGGTGAAATGATGTGACAAATACTAGGTGGTGATACTGTCTTCTATTCCCTTGAATAATTGACTATAATGTTAATGATTCCTACTCTCTGTGGATATTAACTCCCTCCACATCATTTTTCTATGTGTATCTCAGTGTCCAACACCATTTATGCCCGAAACACACCTAGTCACTATTACCTTCTATTTTGCCATGCAGCTTTTGAGCATGATTTATTTACATTGTCTTGTTTATCACTATGCAGAAGGCTTTCCTCATCTTATACAAGGCAGGAAGCGGAACAGTAACAAAGAGAAAACCACAGACGTGAATGTTCAAACATGGCACAGGCAGGAAATGACAGGTGGGTCAATGACTGACAAAAGCAGCACTATGCCAAGACGTGAAGGAGAAAGAGAAGCCAATCAGGAAAACACACTTACTGTCGGGGATGTAAAACCACAGCCCTGACGGACTTTTTATGATTTGTTAATGTCACTCTTGTTTTTCCAGCCACCAGATCCCATAATCGTATTGTAGTGTCATGGCTTCCTGTAATGAAAGTACACACACATTTGTAAAACACAGACCAGGAAAAACAAGGCAGAAGTTGAATCAAGTAAAATAAGAACCATTCTTCCATAAACATACAAATACCAAATCAAAATCTTATCATCTCTTGGCTAAATTCATGGTATTTCCAATATTCTAGGTTAATTTTAAATATAATTCTTTAGAAATGAAAATACAATGCTTGCTAATTGAACAGCAAATATAAATGCAAATAATAAAGCAAGTACATGATTTTATTCACCAGTGAAAAAGGTAAAATTACATCAGTCATTTTTCAGTTAAAATACATTAAATGTAACAATCATCTTCTGTATTTTAAGATCCACTATTATTAAAAATAAGATGCACATCAATTCTAAAGATCGTTGGTTGCAGAATATTTTGTCTTCTAACCTCAATCTCCCAGACTAATGATGATGACAGTATAACATTAGTTGTATGAAACAGTTTTCTAGCCATTCATGATGAGATACAGTGGAACCTTGGTTCGTGAGTGCTTTTGTTTGGAATGTTAAGCAAAATTTTTTGTTCATGAACTCTGCACTGGGTGACAAACATGGCTATTTTCCTCAGAATCGTGGAATTAAGTTTACGAACTGAGGTATCATTGTACTGTGCACGACATAGTCTATCTGTAAAAAGAATTAAGGTAAAAACAAGTGGATGAACTCTTACAATAAATTTTAAATGCTCTTGATTAAAATATACGACACAGAAACATCCTAAATACAACAAAAAGCAAGAGCCACAGTGAACATAAAAAGTTCACGTACAATTATAATATATTCTCATGTGAAATGGACAGGTAGCAATGTGATGTGCAAAGCATCCCTCATACCAGTAATAATCTGGGGCTCCGCGGCCTGACACCTCACTGTGGCAACTGCATTTGTGTGTCCGGATAACGTGTGTACACTGGCTTTCGTTCTCACATCCCAAATCTGTAAAATACAACGGACACATGGTCAAAAAGGACAGGCATCGTGTCTCAGGTACCTAACTGGATCAATCTAAGGCTGGAAATTTACTAGAAACTGTGCCTAACTATGGTGAAGAAAGTTTATATGAAGCATAGCGACCTCTAAGCTGGAGGAGGATATGGACAGGAGACAGCTGCCAACAGGATGACTGAATTAAAGAGCTGATGCACAACAGCTGTAACAGACTGGAACATGAGAATGTCACATTTTTAAGGGCAAGGTACCCACAACAATAAGCACGGTGAGGCCACAGAACTAAAAAAAGACAAGAAACTGAGGGAGTGGGGTTCTGCAGAGTCAAGCAACTATCTCTTGTCCTACCAGTGAATGTAAGACCCCAATATCGAACATCTGTATCACAAACTGCAACACATTTGCACATTTGTGAACACACACACACACACACACACACCGCTCTAGCCCATTTACCTACCCGTGCAGTTGAATCTCGACTACAGGTTACCAGCACATCAATTGTTGGGTGCAAATCCAAACCATACACGGCACTTAGATGTCCATGATAGTGCCTTATTACCTTCAGATAAAGTGGAAAAGTTAAAACTCCTAAAATCAGAATGATAAATCAATGGCACCTGACTTTTTAGGTCCTTAACTCCAGGCTTACCTTATTATACTCAAGATCCCAGCATTTGACTTGCTTGTCTTCTCCACAAGAGAACAAATAGGGGCTCCTCGTGCTCACTATCACGCCCCGCACTGTACTGATGTGTCCCGTCAGCGACAGTTTTAACTTGCCACTAGCCAAGTCCCAGATCTGCAACCAAGAACAGAAAGGTAAAGTCAAACTCAGCAAATATCCATGACAATGACGAGGTTAGTACTCCCGCTCTAGAAAGGCTATCACTGAGAATACTACCAATTAATTTCCTGTCCAACAGCAGAAGACAACAGAGAGAATCTCAACTGTGTGTTACGTAACCACTCCAAAAGGTGTCACATTCTTCACAAGAATACACGCTCTCAATAAAATGTTAAGTTAAAAAAGGCAAGACACAAAATTACCTGTCAAGAGTAATTTTTAAGTTATACATTTACACACACAGGGAAACAGATGAGAAGTAAATGTGTTGGTAAATCTGTACACACAGAAATATGAAAATAAAATTCACCCAAATATCTAACAGAGGTGTGACTATGTATGGATCTAGATTCTTTGACAGCTGTCTATATTGTTCAGATTTTCTACAGATGATGATGCTTTAATTTTGTAAACAGGAGGAAAAAATCCTGAGATATCAAGCAGGTTTAGAGAAAAACCTATCACTTAAACAGTACTTCTCAGATATTTTGGAAACCTCACTTGGACAATAAGTAAAAACCAACTGAAAAACCTTAGAGAGGCAGAGTATTAGAGTTAAGAGCAGGCATCACAGTGTATAAAGACTCAAGAAAAAAAAAAACAATCCAAAAACAAACAAAAAGAACAAAACAGCAAGGTCTTGAAATAGCAATTCTTCCCCCAGGAAATAACTTGAAAACAAGTAAACAAACACAGAGTAATGCTTGTTCTTTCTTCTTTCCTTCTTACCTTTATAGTTCGGTCAGCAGACCCAGTGACAAACCACTGATTCCCAGGCTCCACTGCAATGCAGCGCACCCAGCCGAGATGCCCGCTGATCACCTGTGTGAGGAGAAGGGGACGGCAGCAGGCTCACCCACACACGGCAGGATACCCTGGGTCCTAACTGTTCCTCCCCGCGCCTTCAAATCCTACATCTGAAGATCTGGCCATCAGATTTTCGAGGGACAAACACCATCCTCAAGGGTGAGTAGACACACGAGAGGTGGTACGGCCACACAACGGATCTCAGCAGGAGAAAGGAACGCATTAGCAGCCCAGCGACTCACAGAATCCCGAAAGCCTAAGCTGAGCAAAGGAAGCCTGTCTCACGAAGTGCATACTGTGAACTTTCAGCTGCATGATTGAAAGTTGAAAAGACACAGACAGAGAACAGATGGGTGGTTGTCGGAGGTAGAACTAAAGGAACAGCACAGGGTGTTTTGTGATACACTGATTATGGCAGTGTTACTCAATTTCACATCTAATAAAATCCATTAGATCAGTAATGTAAAAAAAGTCTCTCACCATACAATCATTTGAAAACTAAGCCTATGTCAGGTATACATTTCCTACTACAAATACATTTTTATTTTAGATTTGACCATTCTGAATCACTTTCATTTACTGAAGTTGAAAGAATTGGAAGCTGCAAACTAATTCCTTTATAAGGTGTTTCCTCCTCAGCTTCTGTATAAAATGCTTCGCTTTCCTAAATTCACTCTGTCTGCTCTCCACATTTAGCAGTCTTCTACTGATGTTTTATTCTGCACCTTACAAGAAATACCAGCGCAACTTTTAACAAGAACTCCCCTTCAAGGCAGCTCTCACACTGCGCGGGAGCCCCGCACCGCCTGGCTCGCTCTCCCAGCCCTCTCGCGCACTCCTCTGCCTCCGCTGCCTTCGCCCTTGTCAAGTGGAAAGCGGTGTTTTACGCAGTGGGAGGAAACGCAGACCCACTCACCCTGTAGAGTTTCCATGGTGGATGCCACTGGGGCTTTGGCATCGTAGGGGCTTTTTTAGCCATCAGCGCAGAGTTCTTGGTACCGCTGGTCTCCATGACCATCTAAATGTGAAATGGACGATGGACAGACTTACTGATTAGCTGACTTATTACATGTGTGATAAAGTTATCATACTTAATACTTCATGTCATTAATTCAAAAGCTGTAATCATGACATAGGACTGAAGAAAATGTTTATCCCCTTAAATGAAGAGGAAAAGACAGCTAAAATACTTTCCCACAAGTAAAAAAATGAGTCTGAGGAACCTAATTAGAATTGCATTTTCCATAAGTTAGTTTTAAAAACCAACTGAAAAACCTCAGAGAAACAGTATTAGAGTTAAGAGCAGGCATCACAGTGTATAAGTTCAAAACCCAGAGGTGCCAATTCCTAACTAACCGATCTCAAGAAAAACTTTGCAACCTCTGCAGGCCTCCAGTGTAAGATGGGAAGCACAAGGGCCTGTATCATAGGATTCCTGCCCATTATCTAATACCGTGCTTAAATGGGACTTAAAAAGGCTCGCCAGCTGATGGAGACTGAGCATCCTTAACACAAAAACCCATAGTCCAAAATGCTCCAAACTTCACGTTCAACTGGGATTTCTGAATTTCACATTAGGAATGCTCAACAGGTCGTTTATGCAAAGATTCCAAAAGCCAAAAACAAACCTGAAACAATTCTGGTCCTATGTATGCCAAAAAAGATACTCAACAGTAACATACACTGTTAACATTCATTCATTAATCTAAAGAACTATGTAAGCCCAGTAAGTTCTGCCTTCACGAAGTTCAAATTACAGCTTCCTACACACAGAGTCCTCCTCTGGATGGAGGAATGAAAAGAAGTGTGGCATAAAGGTCACAAATTCAGTTACTTCATATGTCAAATCAATTCCACAGTAAACAAGGAAGCAAAGCCCACACTTATTTCAAGGGACACCACAATAAAACATGCCACACTGCCAGTTCTTCTTCCGACAGCTACTTTCAACAATACTAAGGGCAGCTGCCACCTTCTTATAGACACACGTGTACTTCTCAGCGCTCATTTGAAGACACTAGTGTGTATCTCATGGATGTCTTCATACTAATAGCACTCAGCTGTAACTACACACCCACTTACAGCACAACTAAAAGACTCACATGGCTAACACAAACTAACACGAGATTCAGAAAACACTGCTTGTAGTTTTAATCATGGAGAATAAATGTCAACAACACTATTTTCATCAAAATATATACCATGTACAATGTGCAAGCAGACACAGAAATAACAGGGTTTCATAGGCTAAAAAATAGTCAATTTACTAAAGTTTTAAGTCTTAAGCTGCTATTTATGCTAACAAATTCCAAGAAAGTGATCATTTCTTGAATATTTAAGGTAAAACTTTTGGGATAAAAAGAATGAGGTGACGTGTTGGTAAAGGCAGAAGGCTACAGTGCTGTCAGATGCAGGAAACTCACCGAATTCACCCCTGTGGGCTGCGTGCGCTCAGAAGCTCCAGGATGGCGGTATTCACTCCCACCAGATGCAGTACGATTTGCATCAGTCCTGAGGTAAAAGAAATACCACACAGTAAGTAAACAACGCCCCCAGTCATGATTCTGCAAAACCTAAGAAAAAAATACTATATCATAAATGGTTGTAAAGAAACAAATTTAAAGATGAGAGAAACCTAAAGAGTAGTGAACCATGCTTTCCCGATCTCTTCAGTTCATTTCACTTCATACCTGGCCTGAGGAGAAGGCGATGCCGCTGTCAAGGACTGCGCAGCAGACTCACTCGGCATTCTCTGGACTTTAGTATCTGCCGTCAACGCCACCCCTATTAAAAATAAAGCCACTCCTATTAGCTAGCTCTGCTCTCACGCATACGCATTTGAAATAAAGCACGGACAGAAAACATGGCACATGACTATCTCTAGGCAGTGCGATTACAAAAATTTTGATTAAATTCTGCTTGTTTTTGTTTTTAATTTTTTATAATAAAGACTGCTGGGTACTTTAATCTGATTTTAGTGGCCCAATATTAAACTGGCCAAGATAGATTCTATTAAATTCAGACATCTTAAAAAGCAAAAATGAAGTATTCAAATACTAACAGAACGTTTCCAACGATGAATGTCACTACAATAAAAAGCACCCATTTCCCTCTATTTTCTATGAATACTAAGCTTTTTGTCTTCCAGGCTGCTAGACTGGCCACACCATTTCTGTACCAAACCATGTACAGACAGACAGACAGACAGACAGAGATACCCACACCACACTTCAACCGTACCTGCCTCTAAACTAACACTTCTGTCTTACACCACACTTCAACCGTACCTGCCTCTAAACTAACACTTCTGTCTTTTGAAGTTTAGGATCCACATGCCTGCCTTCACTACCAGATAAGCTCAACTAGGCCTGGAGCAGCCTGAAAATAACTGGGACCAATAAAGTCAAACATTTTCAACACATAACAGCCCACGTACCAGGTCCTGGTGGATATGGATGTGTCCCTGTCACTACATATTCAACTTCTTGTCCTAAAATAAATAATAGAGAATTTACTTTTTATTCAAGTATCTTTTTAAATGTATCAAATAAATGCTATTAATTGCATTTCTCTTTCCCAACTAAATTCGAGGCTCAGCAATGAAGAAAACTGTTTTGTTTTGACCTTATAAACTATGTACACAGCTACTTCTTTGCCCGTTAACTGATAAGAGGTGAGAAGATGATGAATTTACTCCCACAGAGCAATGGTGTATAAAGTCTTTCCCATCAAGCAACAATTCACTCTGGCTTTTCTCCTAAGAAAATAGGTCATATGAAATCTTATCTCTATTCATTATAATTGCAGTACTTAGTTTTATCTTGTGAATTAAAGCCATGATAGTTGTCCCCATAGGTTAGAAACATTCTCTTTAAATTTTCCCCTTAGTCTCCATTGTGACTTTCACATCCTAATACTATTATACTTTATTTCCAGCAAGAAAAAAGTCATCAACCAATTACACTATTTCAGTTACTACTGCGAGCAAGTCAAGACTGGTATAGTCATAATACTTTAAGACCTCAATCCATTTTTCCAGGAGGGGCACTTAATATGACATTTTGCTTTTCTATTTTAAGAATTTGCATATAAACCTTGGCATTTCTGAGTAGCCCTGTCCTTACCTTGATTAGCAGGATACTGTTTTTGACCATATGAATCCGTCGCATTCTGAGGGCCCTTCTCTTTAAGATTTTCTTTTGATGTAGGCATATGCAACACAGGGCCATACTCATTACGGAGCTTGATTGCCATTTTTCGTTTGTGACTATTTAAAAATTATAAACATAAAATGTACCCTTAAATACTCTAAATATATCCACCATTACAAATGTTTATAGATAGCCAAGAAACAAGTACTTGAATAGCTTAAGTTTTCCCAGTCATGTAGAAAATGTTTCTAGGAAGATTTTAAAATTAAATAGTATTTTAGGAAATAAATCAAAAACTTTCAAGTGCATTTCTACACTATACATTTTTGCTCAAATACCACCAGAGTATTCATTACACCTAACATTTCTGTTACCTAATATAAAACCTTTCAGATGAGTTTCCAAGGGTTCAACTGATTTAAAGGCACAGAAATTAATCCCTTTAAAAAAAATCTCAAAATCAATGTATTTCCTTTAAATGTCTACATATACACAGCAAAAACTTCCATATCAACCTTCACCAGATGCATCTAAAGCAGTCAGTCAGAACTACAGCACTTATGTCACTCAAACTTGTAAAAAGCAATGCCCTTAAACCACTTTTGAGAATAGTGTGCCCTGTGAACGAAGAGTAAACGGTCATCTGTGGGATTCAGCAGACTTTATAAGAAGGGTAAAGCACAAAGAAGGCAGAAGGCACGTAATGCAACCCCAGACTGGAGCTACACAGGTCGAACAACAATACGCCGAAGCTCAGAAATCTTCATCATACTACCGAGGAAAGACGGGAGCAGGGGTACTGGCCAGGTACAATTTCAGCTCAGCAAGGCTCTGAGAGCAGCGGGGAGCTGAAAGCACATACAAACTGATTGATTATGAAATAAAATACCGCCGGGCCTGGTGGCGCATGCCTGTAATCCCAGCACTCGGGAGGCTGAGACAGGAGGATCATTGCTAGTTGGAGACCAGCCTGGGCTACAAAGTGAGCTCAAGGCCAGCCTGACCGGCATAGTGAGACCCTGTCTCAAAAACACAAGGGCTGGGGATTTAGCTCAGCGGTCTAAGTGCCTGCCTGGTAAGTGTGAGGTTGTGTTTGATCCCTGGTGCCGCAAAAGAAAAAAATAAAATAAAATAAAATACCTAAAAGGGACTCGCCTTACTGGGTATTTGTAAAATGCAATTAATTAATGTGTTATTTTACTGTAAAAGGCAAAAAGAAATTAAATTCGTTTAAATTATGCCAGGACACCACTCATTACTGAATAACCTCTGTGTGTTTTTAAAACCTTTACAGATTGCCTTTTCTGCTCTCTTCCTTAATATCAGAATTTTTAAAATTTAGCAAGTGAAAAAGAACCATGCCTACCTCTCTTCATCCAAAGGCACAGGTTTTCCATTATCAGCTACAAACATATCATGGGTCCTTTTCAATGACCTGAACACAAGTGTGTGTACAGAGTGTTTCTGTACCTCCTAAGAAGAAAGAGTGCAATTATACATTCAGCTACAAATTACCCATATCATAAGCTAAATGGGAGTCAAACCTATTATACATTTTCCATATTTAAGTATGTAAAAAGCTTCACACTATCTACCACAGGAGTCAAGTTCAGAGGAGAGGAGAAAGCTCCTCTCTGCTCAGAGGCCTAGGTATAGCAAGTGAATAATGGCTGAGGTCAGTCACATACTCAGTAAATGCTGAGTTCATGCTACGTGAGGGGCAAGTATTGTGTTAGGTGGCAGCAAGAGAATGACGAAAAGGATACCACGGTCCCAGTGCTCTGAGGACGACCGAGAAATAATAAGCGAAATAACGCCACATTTTGCAAAGTGCTATGAAAACCAGCAAGGATCTAAGCAGAGAATAAAAAACGATGAGAATTATGAAAGATCACTCTGCGGGGATATTTAAGCCGAGAGGGAGAAACCTCGCACAGAATGGAGAGAAGAAGAATCCAGGGCCATGTGAGGTGACCAGTAATTGAAACGACGCCAGAAATGCAGTCAGCGGTGCAGGCTGGGTGCGATGGGCTGTAGTTTATGACGAGACCACAAGGGCAGAAGAGGCTCGCACTGGTCATGGTCGTTCAGGCCGTCACGACAGCCTGCATTTTTGTTCTAGTACCACAGGGCTCGTAGAGGGTTTTAAGCAAGAAAAGCAGGGCCAATTTAGACGTTCTCAATAGCAAAGCTACAGGAACACAAAAAGGGGAGCAAAGAGATCAGCCAGAAGCTGAGGCACCGGTCTGGGGGGAGACGACGCTGGACTAAAAGCAGGGGCACTGTGGTGCACTGGCAGAAGGCGGGGTGGAGCCAGGAAATGCTGGGGATGAGACCAAGTAGGCTTGCTCACAGAACGGGTGCTCAGGTCAGGGAGCGATGCAAAGATTCAGAGCGGCAGGTGCTCCCGGGCTGGAGCTGAAAGCGCTCGCCTTCTGGGCAGAACCGGGGCACCGTCTCCCTGCAGCTGCGAGGGCCGGGGCTCCTCCAGCAACAGAAGCCCCGCCCCCAGGCCAGAGCCCCGCTCCCGGGGCCGAAGGACCGGGAGTCCTCGGGGCTCCCACGACCCTCCGCCTCGGGGTCGCGTCTGGCCGCCCTTCCTCCCTGCGCGCCCTCCGAAGCGACCCCGGCCGGGCCGCACGGCTCCCCTCGCAGCCTCTCCGCTCCCTGGCTCTCCATCACTCCCCGCGCCCCACGGCCGCTGCGGAGGAAAAACAGTCCGCGGGCCGACGACTCCTGCGCACCCAGTGTCACTTTACCTCGACCATGACGCTGCCGCGTAGTCCACCCCTCTGGCGGCGGAGAGACGCTAAGCCCCGCGCATAGCCCGCCGGCCGCCACCTCGGTGTAGCCCCTTCCGGAATCGGAGCCCGGGCGCCGGATGTGACGCAACTCGGCGCACGCGCGCTGGCCGCCCGGGCCTCGCGGAGGTCGTGGGCGGGACTTCCTCCTCTCCGCCCGCCGCCGGGGCCGCCCGGGCGCCGCTTCCGTGCGCTGCGAGCTCGGTGCTCGGCGCTCTGCCTCCCCGCTCCGGATTTGGGGTCTTGGTAGTTGACACGGTGTTGCCCGGTGCTCAGCGCCCAGTCAGCCCCGTGGGCGCCGCGGTCCCGGCTTCCGTAGCCTGGTCCTTGCTGGCGCCCCTGACTGGCCCGGGCGGCCCTGGGCCCATTGGCCGTTTCCGAGTGGGAATCTGACGCGGAGGGGCGGGAATGGTCGGTTTCACAGGTTTTGCGCGGGGCGGTGGAATGACTTCACCAGCAGGGGGTGCCATGAGCTTGCTGTCAGGACGAGCCGGTCTCCTGCTAGGCTGCCCAGTGTCTGCGTGCTGGGCTCCTGGTCCCGG
>RJWT010004936.1:0-32079 GCA_004365215.1 Cuniculus paca
TTCCAAAGGAGTAAGGGGCTTTGGCATTGAGTTACCCATGTCTGTTAGGTAAAAAGCAACATGTAAGGCTATGAAACGCTTTTTGTACCAGGATTGGAACTCAGGAACTTTCACTGAGCTGTCCTTTAACCCTGTAGTGCAAGAATTGAGCTATCAAACTATGCAAAAATAGGAGATAAAAGAGGTCCCTTGTTATTCCCATCCGATAATACCTTCAAGGCATCCCTTGGGTTGCCCCAGCTCCAGAGCAGGTGGATGCCACCAGGGGGTTGAAGATAAATTTGACCAGCCTATCCATCCTTGAACTGGAGCACAATTTTATCTTCCCTGATAGCTCTTGAACTTTGTTTCCATGTGATGTTTATTTTTAAAAGGATGCATAATGAACTACTGTTTTTGTTTATTGGAAGAGGGCATACATAAAACGATGAGTTAGAAGCAGAGTCCTCCTCAGGTTGTAAATGAGCTTACCTCTAGTGATAGATGGAACAATTGACTAGAGGAGTTTTGCCCTGTGCACTAGGGCAAAGGAGTCTCCAGACACCTGTGTCCTCCATCTAATTACCTAGGTAACCTTTGCTAGCAACAGGGCAAGGCTATACTTTATGCAAATTTCTATATTTCTGAAGCTCACGGGTTAAACTTATTATCACATTTTGTAAGTTAATAAAGGCATATCACTCTTCTAGGCACAGAAGAGACTATTTACTGTTAATTAACATATGTAAGGCACAAATGTAAATCCTTCCCCTACTAGCTGCAGTAAGTAGCTGTTGCAAGCTGCCTGGGCTTAATCTCTGAAGGGAGTGGTAGTCTAATCTAAAAATCCACTGAAAAGCTTAAGGAGTGTTCCTAGTCTACTAGCAGAGAATTAAGTATGAGAGGTAAGTGGAGATTTTCTGTGGTCATGAGCCAATGTGTACTGAATGAGCTTTTGAGGAACCAGAGTAACCCTGGCCAGGATTCTCAGCAGTTCTCAGCTTCTATTGATCCAGATAAGCAAAAGTCCTTCTCCAGAAAGGAATTCAGCTGTCTGTTTGGTCAACATTCCATTGATTCCACTGGCCACTGGCTTCAATGTGGATTCCCCAAATAGATGCTGGGGAAACCTGTCCTCTGCATTGAAGTGTGGCAGCTGCCCTTAGAGCAATTATTAGCTGGCAGAGTGACCACCATTTGTCAAAGTTCTATAAGGGACAGTTAAAAGCCTGAGCAAGATCGTTACCTAGAGCTCTATAAATTTATAATAAAACTTTTAATGTCCACAACTTGGAGGGTTGGAGAACCTCCTTAATCTAAACGTGTTTAGGTCCCATAAGTGTGCTGCTTTTGGAAATAACTCCTTCTGGAGGTTCTTTCCACTGTGTCTCAGGTGAATCTCCACAAAACAGCGTGCCCAGAACACTAAGTTGGGACACGGCTTTTATATGTGTTTTCCTCGACGGGCAAAATTCCAATGTCTCATCTGACCCAAAGACGGGGTATGTGTCCCCCATTCTTATGGTTTGTGCATTGTGTCAACTTGAGCAGTTTAGAAGTTTAACTGAGAGACTTAGCAGGGAGCCAGGGCTCTTACTTTGTAAATATTCTCAGCCTGTGCAAAGGAGGGCAAGGACATTTTGTGAGTGTTACACCCACCTTCAATGGGGGGTGGCCTGTGTACAATATAATGGTTGAGAAGAGGCTTCTTTGCTCTCTTTTCTCTGGCTGCTGCCTTGAATTATTGCCCCTGTGCATGTCACCCTGCCTTGGAGCCAGATGATTATGGACTGAAACTCCCAGAAACTGTAAGCTAAATGAACCTTTTCTTCACTAATTTGGGTGTCAAGTGTTTGTCTCAGCAACAAGAGAAAAGTAACCAAGATAGAAAATTTGGTATTAGGAGTGGGGTTGTTGCTATGACTGTACCTGACCATGTGGTTCAAGAGCCTTTGGGAATGGCTTGTGGGAAGAGTTTGGAAAAAGGTTCAGGGATGTCACCTGAAAGAGAAGCCCTGGAACAGCTTTAGGCTGTTCTGTAGGGAAGGTTCTGGTCAGAGCTCAGGAGACCAGAAGGCTGATAGAAATCCTGCCAGTAGAAACCAGGCTTGGAAGGTTTCTGCTGGAAAGAAGGGCTGCATTGGGTGCTGGACTCCAGATGATGAGTGTTATGGCTTGGCAGAAAGTTTGTCTACATTTTGCTCATGTCCAGAGACTTTGCCTGAGATTAAGATTAAGGATGGTGGCCTGATTAATCTGGCTGAAGAAATTTCAAGGCAGTCAAATGTTGAGGCTGTGGCATGGCTATTGTTGGGGGCCTTTAGCCAGATTTACACTGTGAACCAAGAGCAAAAAGCCCAGCAGGGTGATTTAAAAGGTTGTGAGTTTGGCCAGAAAGGAAGCTCCAGTAAAGCTGTGGACTGTAAAAATAAGAGCCAAGACCCCAATTGCTGAGAAGGAACAGAAAAATAGGAAAGCCTGGCTACTGCTCCAGCTAGCAGCAGACCTTGGCAGCATCCACATGGTGCTGGTTTTAGGTGCACACAGAATACACAAACTCTGAGGTTAAAAAGGTTTCCGCCCCAATTTCAGAAGGCCTGGAGAGCCAGGAAGTTTGCCCCCGAGAGTGCAATGTGTGAAGCTGTGAGTGTGAAGCCAAAGTTGCAATGGAGACAGCAGAAGTTTGGAAAATCCAGGAATGTGGATCATCTAAGGAAACCTGCAATGGGGGAGCAGAGCCAACACAAAAGTGATGCCATGGGATTGGTGACTACTAGAAGTGCCATAGCGGTAGAACCACACAAGACCTTTGGAGTTCATAATTTGCCACAGATTGCTTCAGATGCTGGATGTGCAACTACAGGCTTAACATTTGCCCTGTGGATTTTGGACTTGCTTTTGTCCTAATGCTTTGTACCCTCCTGTAACTTTTGGAATGAAAGTGTTTGTCTTGTGCCTCTGCATGTTGGAAGTGTTTAACTTTGTTTTCATTTGTACAGCGACTTGCAGCTAAGAGTTTGCCTTACATTTCAGAGACTTGGAACTTGGACATTTCAGCAATGCTGAAACTCCTAGGACTTTGGCAACTCTTGTAGATGGACTAAATAAATGCCTTTTGCATTTAGGGATGTACATGAGTCTTTGGGAGGTCAAGGACAAAATGTTCTTTTTCTAATGTAATTTAATATTGACAGACTTACTGCTGGTTCTTAAGGATTGTTAAAGTCATCTTATAATGTTCAAGCTACAAAATGGTAAGAAGTAACATGTCTTGGTAACTGGAGGCTGATTTATTTATTTATTTATTTTATTTTAAAGAAAACAGGACAAAACAAAACAGAACAAAAAAAGCAAAAGAAAACAGAATAGAGTCAAACATAATATAGCATTTCAAAGCAGAACACTGCAAGCTATACAGGTTTTCAAAACCTAACAACAGGAGATTAACAATGGTTACCCTAGTGTCTCTTGCTTTCTTCAAAATGGTTGTTCTTACATTTACAGACAATAAACTCAAAACAAAGTAGTATAAATTCAGATAAAAGAGAATAGCATTATAGGTCTTAAAGTCAGATAACAAGAAATGAGCAATGGCTACTGTAGTGTCTCATTTTTCAAAAGGGCTGTTCCTATCTTCTCACTTATTGCTTTCAAATAGTAGGAAAGGGACTTAAACCAATCAAATCAAAGAATAAAAGCACCATTGGATTTCAGAACCATTTCTCCATATTTATCAGGAATTTTGTATCTTATTGAGTCTTTCAGTTTCTTACACTAGGGAGACAATGTGGTGTTTATACATGTGTGTTTGGTTTATTTCACTTATGAGTATGGTCTCAAGTCTCATCCATTTACCTATAAAAGACCTGGAGGCTGATTTAAAGAATTATGTCTGCTTGCCAAGTTGACAAGGGATGGATTCTTATGGTTGATGCATTGTGTCAACTTGAGCAGTTTAGAAGCTTAACTGAGAGACTCAGCAGGGAGCCAGGGCTCTTACTTTGTAAATATTCTCAGCCTGTGCAAAGGAGGGCAAGGACATTTTGTGAGTGCTACACCCACCCTGGTGGGGGGCGGTGGCCTGTGTACAATATAAGGGTAGAAAAGAGGCTTGTTTGCTGTCTTTGCTCTGGCTGCTGCCTTGAAGTGCTGCCCCTGTGCATCCCACCCTGCCCTGGAGCCAGATGATTATGGACTGAAATCCCCAGAAACTGTAAGCTAAATAAACCTTTTCTTCCATAATTTTAAGTGTCAGGTGTTTGTCTCAGCAACAAGAGAAAAGTAACCAAGACACTCATCTAGGATGACTTACTTCCCTGTCTTCATCGTTAGCAAATGCTCATTTTCTATGGGCTTTACTTAGGAGGAAATGGTAGGAGCAGTCTAGAGTCCTTTCTGATTTTACATGCCTCTAGAAGAAAGTACAAAGTGAAGGAAATGATTAGAAATAAAGCCAAAGAATGGAAACTGAAGTAGAACAGGCTTGACATTTCCTCTAGAGTATAGAAGAGGATCAGAACCAGTCTGTCTCAGTGAAACCTCGCCTCCAAGTCTTAGAGACCGGCCACCAGCCTAATGCCATTTAAACGGTGGAAGGAGTCCCGGTTTTATCGTTGGCATATATTTTTCTAGGTCTGGGTTAGATTTCATTTAAGAACTATTCTCCTAGGGGTTCTCTCTAGCACTACTGTCTAAATATTGTCAAGCAAAGAGTATCAGTAAATTTAGCCACTAATTTAAATGCAACATAAAAATGTCCTATAAAAGAAATATTATAACCTTCACATGTTTTAACTTAGATTTATCACTATTTTAACAAAACTACATAAAAGACAAGGCAATTAAAAACAATGGGCAAAAACAGATCACAAGCAATTATCACAAGTAACTATAAGCAACTGGCAGAGACAAAGCAAAATTTGAAGCATAAAAATTATTTGTTACCTAAACGAGTCCCAGTCCAGAGTCTATGAAACAAAAACCAACTCTTACCTCCATCCAAGGATCTCAGTGGAAGACCTCCAAATGATATAGGGAAATGAAACTCCCAACCTACTAGATGTTCTGCATGAGTTCGTGTTCTCTAAAATTGGAGAATGAATTTTAGGAACAACGGAGGTTATGAGCAGGATATATTTATTGAGAGAGAAAGCTTCTGTCTGAGAGAGAGACAGAAGGGGTGCTGAGTGGGTTGCCAAAGACTGGCTTGTTGAGAGACTTTTATAGAGTAAAACCATGAGGTGAGGTGGGTCCAAGATGGGGAAAATCTAGGAACTCACAAGGCTAATGGGCATAGGTGGGACAGAACTATGGTCAACCAATGAGATTAATCATTCAGGTAAAATTGACCAAATCAGAAACAAATAGGGAAGCGAGTAACATAGCAGGCAAGCATTCTTAAGGATCAGTGACTCTTCTTATAGAGGATTGGGATGGTCAAGGTGATCCACACCTATTTAGAATGTCAATCCCTGAGGTTTCTACTTAGGGTGTGGTTGTATTTGTTTTGCCTTGTCTTGAGATCTGGCTTATAGCAGAAGGTGTCTGTCTCCTTCAAGGTCACAAGACATCTGGTCCTCTGTGTCCAATTTCTTGAGGGCCTAGCCCTAAGCTGACTGCCTATAATATTTCTAACTAACTCAGCTGCCTGTAACAGCTGGACTGTCATCTCCATGAAGGAGCCTCGGATAATCATAATTATAGAGGGAAAAGAAACGACCCTGTTGCTGGACACTGGCACAAGTCTCTCAGTCCTTCTTTTCAATCTTGGCCTTCCTTCTAGTTGCCATACCTCAGTGAGTCACTGGAAAGGAGGTAATTCACTATTTTTCACAACGCTTTGGCTGTAACTGGGATGGTCTTCTTTTTACACATTCATTTTTGATTATGCCTGAAAGTCCAGTTCCCCTCTTAGGAAGAGATATTTTATCATGTTTAAATACTATAATATATATGCACCCTTGTCAAGTACGCTGTCTTCCTCTCATAGAGACAAAAATAAATCCTGAAGTATGGGCAACTAAAGGTAAAATATGCAGGGCAATAAGAGGGGCTCCAGTACAAATACATCTCAGAGATTCTACTATTTTTCATCACCAAAGGCAATATCCTTTAAGACCTGAAGTTAAGAGAGCATTACTAACACTGTACCTGGTCTCTCTCCTAAATAAAAAGGTAAAATTAATGAGACAGATACTTCTCCAAACTTTAGATGAAATTAGACCCTCCAACAGCACAGGAGGTACTTGAGCAATTGTAAAAACTGAATGCTATGTGCACATTCCTGATCCTCTCGCTACAAATTAATGACATATCAGATTCTAAAATTCCCTGGACTCTATCCTTTTCCTCCTTATGGGAAGCGATTACTAGCTTCTCTGGGTAGAAATCTTTTATAACTATACTCATAATTATTCTGTTGATTTTATTATTTAGGCCACACATACTTGTTTCTTTGGCTTTGTCTCCTCCAGACTTAGAGCTGTAGGCCTGTCCAAGATGAAACTGTCTGGTGTCTATCGAGGGCCTTAGATAGACCCTCTGTAGAATATCTTTGACTGCTGATCAGCAACTATGACCCCTTTCAGCCTGAAGAAGTCAGATTGGCCCATTTCTCCCTCACAGCAATTTGGGATACTTCTTCAGAGTGAGGGATGTTACAAGCAGCTGAGTTAATTAGAAATATTATAGGCAGTCAGCTAGGGTTAGGCCCTCGAGAAATTGGACACAGAGGACCAGATGTCTTGTGACCTTGAAGGAGACAGACACCTTCTGCTATAAGCCAGATCTCAAGACAAGGCAAAACAAATACAACCACACCCTAAGTAGAAACCTCAGGGATTGACATTCTAAATAGGTATGGATCACCTTGACCATCCCAATCCTCTATAAGAAGAGTCACTGATCCTTAAGAATGCTTGCCTGCTATGTGACTCACTTCCCTATTTGTTCCTGATTTGGTCAATTTTACCTGAATGATTAATCTCATTGGTTGACCATAGTTCTGTCCCACCTATGCCCATTAGCCTTGTGAGTTCCCAGGTTTTCCCCATCTTGGACCCACCTCACCTCATGGTTTTACTCTATAAAAGTCTCTCAACAAGCCAGTCTTTGGCAACCCACTCAGCACCCCTTCTGTCTCTCTCTCAAACAGAAGCTTTCTCTCTCAATAAATATATCCTGCTCATAAAAAATAAAATAAATAAATTTAATTTTAAAAATTTAAAAAATGAAATAGGTACTTTAAAAAAGAAAGTAAAAGAATACCCCTCTTACTACCATAGGCCCTGATAACTACTGATCTCTTTTCTTGGTCCCTTTAATTTTTCAACTTAACCTAAATCCTCATTAAATAGATGCAAATAAACATAAAAGTCCACATGGTTATTCTTTATTCAATTTCTATTCCCACAAAATTTGCAAAACTTTTGCCCAAGGTAGTTTTAATCTGTGAGAGAAAAACAAAACTTCAGAAAGTATTTAGTCAAATTATAATTAAAATTAAAGTATAAATTACATGTGTTACATCCCATATTTTCTTAATCTTATCTGCAACTTGGTTAGTTGTTTTCTGGCAGATACTAAGCTGCTCCATTCTTGAAGCTGCCTCTAAAATGAAATCCAACCAATCACAGAACAAATGTATGGGGGTTGCTTTCCTTCTGTCCTTTAAACTCACTAGCCATAGAAACTTACAATAGCTTAAGGGGCTGGGAATGTGGCTCAGTGGTAGAGCGCTTGCCTTGCATGTGAGGCCCTGGGTTCGATCCCCAGCACCACAAAAAAAAAAAAAAAAGAATGGCTGAGACCCCTTAAGCTAGTTTCTCATCTGCAATATTAATTCAGTATTTATCAGGCTTACATTAATTACATGGCAGGTAATGATGGTACAGGAGTAAGCAAACATCCTACATATCACTGAGGTTATCTGTGAAAATTGCCAACCAACAGTGGAATGGAGAAAAAAGCTAAAACAAGAACAGGTGGGCAGGGAAGAGTTTCCCCAGAGGGTGCTGAGCAGACACCTAGGGGGCCATCTGCAGGAGCAGAACAAGTTCAAGTGTGAGTCTAAGCTGTACCAAAGAGGCGAGCAGGCCTGACAAGTGAGAGAGGTCAGTCAAAGAACAGCTCAGGCAGAGACCACAACTAACCTCCAGAAGGAATCTGGATTTGACTCTGAACAGCACCAGGACACTCTGAGTAAAAGAATGGCACTGCTACTGGATGCTGGGTTCTGGGTGAACCTCCTACCTCAGCATGATCTATGTTTGAAAAGATCACACTGACTTCAGTCAGGGATAGGGACAGAGCATGTAGACCATATAAGAGACTGCTGTAACATCCCAAGAGCCAAGATGGGGACACTAATCTGAGCCCTTCTCCCAAGGCTGTGAGAGCTCCTGGGAGCTGATTCATCTCTGTGGGTCCAGTCCCAGTGCAGCGCCAGACACAAAACCCTCATAAAGGATAAAAACAGAAATAGCACCAGGTTTCCCACACAAACCCTGAGGGTGCAGGAATGGGAGGTCTGCAGAACTCTTCTTTACCCCACAGAAAGGTAGGTGTCTTCGCTACTTTTCTCTCCTTGCTGAAACAAAATACCCAACAGTTAAAGGAGGAAAAGTTTATTCAGCTCAGTTTGTGGAGGTTTCAGTCCATAATCAGCTGGCTCCAAGGCACGATGGCACGTGGGCAGAGGGGCGATAGTTTATGGTGGCAGAAGACAGCAAAAGCAACAAGAAAGTGACACAAACCTCTTTCTGTCCCTTCTACTGTATCCAGTCTACCATGATTAGGGTGGTGCCACTCCAATCAGTGGACTGATCCATCGTTCACCCTCCCTTATTCCCAGCACCCTTAATCACCAAATTACACTATGAATCACGTATTCTAGATTCAGCCACTTCCGAAAAAAAACCCTATGACTCCATGAGGCTTCGGAGGGACAGCTAGACACAAACCTTAACAGTAGGTGAGAGGGTAGGGAAGGCACAGAACTCCAGCAGCAGGAGGCACATCATTTCCCCAGTAAGGTCAAAACAACAAAAAGGTTATAAGGTTTCTGGGTTCTTGGGGGTGTGGGGGTGAGAGGGTGCTGGACATTAAACTGAGGGCTCATACATACTCAGCATATGCTCTACAATCCCAGCTTTGTAGGACTGTTGATAGGTTTAACTGATCCCAAACAATTCCATTTCTCCAGCTCCCCAACCAGTTATATCTGGGGGGAAATGGCAAGAATAAACAACAGTATAGTCAGGCTCACAGAAACCAAATCAAAACTTACTTGGACTTCAGAGGGAATTGACTAAGATGTGCGGATGAGTTTAAATGAGAGGAGTAGGTAAAGAAGACTCACGGGATGTTTTGGGGGGTGGTGAACAGACAGATGTCCAGGGAGAGTCGTCACCCTTTCTCCCTTTGCAAGGCCAGACCCACCTAACTGGCAGAGTAGAAAGACGAGCAGCAGCAAAAGAAGGGTTCTCAGAGAACTTTAGAAACCCAGAGTCCAGGAGAAAAAAGAAGAAAAGGTAAATGTCAAGTTAAGTCTCTGAATTAGAATTTTCTGGAAGCTGTCCAACGCTGTGTCTATAACCCGGCCCTTCAGCCCCAAGAATCTAATATAAGCCTAACATGTGTCTACGACATGCCAACATTCCTGTCCCCTCCAGATTATAGTTTAATAATTATAATTACAGTCAGACAATGACAATCATGAACAGAAAATCAGAGGTGGACAGCGCTTCTCAAAATTCTGATAAAATTTACAGTAAGAAATATATTATACATCATGACCCAGTTCACAAAGGTATAAGAATGTGTGTCTCCCTGTGTATATGTGCATGCATGTGTGTGTACACATTTTCCCCAAAACTGTAGAAAGGCCCATGACTACTGCAAAGCATCCTCAAATCAATGAGTACAGGCAGTACCTCATTATGTATGCGGTACTGTACTATTGCCAGAATGACTAATACAGTAAGGATTTGGAATTTAACTGAACCTTTTTATCACTGTGAATTCAATTAGCAGATAATAAAACTTTATCTAGAGTGTGCTTCAAATGTTCTGGATTTTAAGGGGGTATTCTGAACCTATAAAAAAAGCACAGGGAAAAAACACTGTGTTAAAGTCTTTATCTTTAGAATGAAACAGCAGTCTCAAAGCCTCATCCCAGCAAGATGGTGAGAGAGAAAAGCATCATAATTCATTTGAGGACATTCCGCACATCTCAAAGATACAATTTCTGCATAACTTCCCTTCATATACATTCAGTTACTAGTTAGGATGTCGTTTAAGTAAAGCTACTTAAGCTAACAAAATATTCCGGGTTTCTTATCACAGCCTAATAAATAGGAGCTCACGTGAGTGCTGTTTTGTAATCACTTGAAGATCATCATTTCAGAAAAACTAGAAACTTTCAAAAACTCCTAAATCTCACCAACTTTATCTCCTTTCCTATAAAAGACTGAATCCAAATTGACAGCTACAATCAGGTCCTCATTACTACATGAAATTGAATGTAATACCACTATCTGTAGATATGCGCAGTATTTACAGGTCACAAATCTATTAAACATAAAAAGTTCTAACGGCAGGCAGGTGTGGTGGTGCACACCTGTAATTCCAGCTATTCAGGAAGCTGAGGTAGGAGAACCACAAGTTGGAGGCCAGTCTGGGCAATTAGCAAAACCCTGTCTCAAAATTTAAAACCAAACACATGAATAAAAACATCTTCGGATATAGCTCAGTGATGGTGGGCTTGCCTAGAAGTTCAGGGCTCAATCCCAAGTATTCCCAATAAAAAGGTCAAAAGTCATTGTAAGCCCAATGCCCAGTGCCCAGATCTTGGTTTTTAGTACCATTTAAAATAAAGGTAACTGGATTATAACCTATATAATAAACATTCATAAGTCAGTACTGATACAAACAGTTCAATAAAAGAAAACAAGAAATGTCTTCCTTAATAAAAAATTTAAAATGTAGGAAGAATGAAGTTTAAAAAACAAAATACACTTGAATCGAAAAACAGTAACAATATTCTGGTTTCTCTTCATATCGAATAAATCTTTTGCCTTTTTAAAAAAATAGTAACAAGTAAAACATGTTCCACAAGCAGATGCCAAAATTAGAGAACAGAAGTTTAAAAGAAATGAGGCATTTGCATAGTTCAAGCTTCTCTGTCAAGGTATCTGTCAAAGAAGGAAAAATGGTAACTCCATATTGAGGTCCTGGAAAACATCACCTTACCCAAGCTCAACATCCTGAGTAAAAAGATACATCAACAACAAAAATCCCTGAGATGATGCCCTGAGAAGGGCTCTGCACTTTTGAAGTATTTTTTCCAAAAGACAGACCCTCAAAATAATCATGAGAAAACATCCAATAAACACTACTGACATCCAATCAACACAGGAACTGACAACTATCTTCACTAGTGGCAAGATCGTGAAAGGAAGAACACTTGAGTAATCATCATAGATTGGACCAAACTGGTTACACAGCAGTTAACTATAATGTGAGAAATGAACTAGATCCTGCACAAAAAAACGATAATAGAAAGACAAGGGAAATCAAGATAAACTATATAAATGAGTACTATAATTAAATAATACACTTCTGTGCAAATGCTAACTGATTAGTTTTAACAATTACAGTAAGTTATGCTTGTGTTAGGGAAGCTCTCTACTGTATTTCTGCAACTTTTCAGTACATCAATAATTGTCAAAAATAAACAGATATCAAGGTAAGAAACATTTTCAATTTTTTTTTTTTTGCGGCACCGGGGATTGAACTCAAGACCTTGCGCTTGCCGAGCAGACGCTTAGACCACTGAGCTAGATCCACAGCCCTGTTTTTGAGACAGGGTCTCACTATGCCATTCAGGCTGGCCTTGAGCTCAGAACAATCCGCCTGTCTCAGCCTCCCGAGTGCTGGGATTACAAGCGTGAGCCACCACACCTGGCTCATTTTCAATGTTTATAATGGAAGTGTAATGTTAGACTTAACATGCTCTTCTAGTTTTTCTTATCGAAATCTATACAATCCTGTCAAAGCTACATTGTGGAAAAGTACCCTTTTAGAAAGGGTAACGTATCAAAAACATTGTTTTCATGTTACTCTTGCATACTAATGATTAGCTGAAATTCAAACACCAGAGCTGTGAGATCCTCCCAGAAACCGGGGATATTTGGCATACTGGAAGAAGAGAACACAAAGCTTACATAGTCTTGTAAACTGTTCAGAAGAGTTTGTATCTCTTCCCTTTTAGAAGGAAAGAATGGGGGAAATGGGGACAACTGCTCATTGTTGAGAACCTGAAGCCACTTGAATTACCTCTTGGAGTGAACCAGTAATTACACTTGGCATATATGGCCCCAGGGTTAACTACTGAGGTAGCATTTGGTGAGAAACACATCTTCCTGGGGGAAGACCTAAAATCTATATATGAGCTGGGCCTGATGACACACTCTTGTAATCCTAGCACTCGGGAGGCTGAGGCAGGAGGATCCTTGCAAGTTCGAGACCAGCCTGGGCTACAAAGTGAGCCCAACGCTAGTCTGAACTGCATAATGAGACCCTGTTTCAAAAAGACAAAAAAAATTTAAAAATAAAATCTATATATGAAGCTAAGACACACCTCGCATGGTGGCCCACACCTGTAATCTCAAGCCCTCAAGAAGCTGAAGCAGGAGGATTCATTTGAGTTTTGATTTCAGCCTGTGCTACATAGTGAATTCAAGACCAGCCTGAATAAGACGGGGAGACTTTGTCTCAAAAAAAACAAAAAGTTAAACAAATTTAAAAATCAAGACACAAGGACTGGTTTCTGGTTTGAAGCTCCAGGAGAATTACTAAGTAGCAAGAACAGATCTCTCCCGGAGCAACTGAAATGCCCTCACTGGCCTGGGATGGCTGCTGTGTATAATCAACACAGCAAGTGCCAAGTGGGTTCTAGTCCTTGCTTAAATTTGAGGATGGAAATCTGTGAGTGGTTTCCTTTTGTTTGCTTTGTTTTGATTTTTCTTGGTACTGGAGATGTGAATCGAGCACCTTCCCATGAGCTACATTCCCAAATCTCCTCTAAATTTTTTTTTTAAATAGGGTCTCATTAAGTCACTAAGTGACTCATTAAGTCACTAAGCCCAAGCTGGACTCAAAACCATTCATCTTCCTGCCTCAACCTCCCAAAGTGCTAGGATTGTAGGAATCTAGGCTCTCATCCAGTTATCATTTTAACTGAAAATAGTCTACTGCTTTATGCTTTCTGAATTATCTGTAAGTTTTATTTCAAATAACTACCATACAAGGCACTATGGACAGCTTCAAAATATCCACTGCTAAGCTCCTACTAAATTCTCATAACATGGATCACCTCTGTGACTGGGTACTGGGGATATGTCCCCCACACACCGAGCGAGTTTCCAGCGAATAACAACTGAGTATCCAGTATTTCAGTTTAAATCTGACACTGTCTACTTAAGAGCATCAGATTCCACACGTTCAATGTTCAATTGCACAAAACTACTCCATACTTCAGACATCAATCCAAATAGGAGGATGTCACCTATGTTTCTGACTGACCATAAGTAATCGTCCCCAGGACCCACTCCTAGGGTTGGTTGAAGTAAGTTGCTAGAACAGCTCAAAAAACTCAGGGAAATATTTGACCAAAAGAGGCACACACATACAAGGTGAGCGCAGAAAGGGTCCTCAGCAAGAAAGCTCTTGTTCCAGTGGGAGTTGGAGAGTAAGCCCCTCCCTGTACACGCATACATTCCCCAGGGGGAACCTCAGCAACTCTTACTGTTTACAAGCTGTGGAGAACCTAACCTCCCATCCATACTACTCAGTGGTCCCTAGGTGAGGCTAAAATTTCTAGCCATGTAATTACCAGGTCATTTGGAAAACTTGCCCGTCCTGAGGCTATCCAGGGGTCCACCCTAAGCCATCTCAGTAGCATAAGCTCAGGTGTGATCAAACTGGCCTCTAGGCAAGCTGGGGGCTCAGGGGCTACTTAGGGATAGAAAACTTGCCTAGCATGTGTGAGGCCTTAGGTCTGGACCTCACAGGTTACAAAAGACATTCCCATGACTCAGGAGATTCCAAGGATTTCAGAAGCAATGTATCACAGTAACACTATCCTCATGTTCCAAAACGATGCAAAGATCGGGAAATTACAGACCTTCCCACCACAATGGGCATGGGCTGAAATAATGCATAAATTTGAATTCTTATCCTCCCTATAACTATAATCCTTACATACTTATTAGGAAAAATTAGGGATTGGAAACAAGTTATTTGTTACTAAAACCAAAGCACTTGTAGCAATATATTATCTTCAGAATAAAAAAGTCATCATCAAAATTAAAATCTGTCAGGGTATCAATTTAATGCCCCGCACCTGTGCTACCAAAATTGGCAGACACTAGTCATAGGTGACCCACCACCTGAAATGTGGACAGCCAAATTGAGATATGCTAAATATGTAAGACACACCACATTTTGAACAACTGGTATGAGAAAATGTAAACTATCTCAATAATTTTATATTAAATTTATATTTAAATTATGGTATCATTAATAAGAGTATTTTATAGCACATCGTTACATACAGATAGATAGCTACAGTGTTCTGCAGTTTCCAAACAATACTGCAATATTAACTCCTTTGAGCCTCACAACTAAATATAAGGTTAGCAGGGCCAGGGATCTAGCTCAGTGACCTAAGCTCCTGCCTGGCAAGCACAAGGTCATGAGTTTAATCCCCAGTGCCGCAAAACAAAAAAAAGATAAATAAATAAATATGAGGTTAGCTGGGCAGGAGAGTTTATAAACTAGTTTATAAACTACTGGCATGCCAGTACCAGATCCTGGTGTGTTACATTTTTACTAGGGCATGATTTCACTGACTGAACATTTGCGTAATACAATACTATGACCAGTAAAGCCTTTGTCATTGTAGTGATATGTTAGATAACCCCTAAATGTCTGGGCTGGGATGTAGCTCAGAGGTTCAATGGAACATCACAGGCTCAGCAACCTGGGGCTCTGGATTCAATTTTTCATACTCAAAAACAGAACACTACAAGTTTTCAGTATACTTAACATGATACTACTTTTTTGACACTTGGTACTGATTCATACTTCATTTCTGATTCCTTAAATAAAATACAGATCTTTCCTGACAAAGTTCAATGTTCCCTGTACCTAGAAAGAAACTGTCATCCAGATAAGAAAGGCAGAAAATGAAGAAATAGAGCTTAAGAACAGAGTTAGATCTGGATCTGCCTATTTCTTACCAGCTCATACCCTCTCTCTTCTGCTCCCTGTATGCCTTTAAGATGAGCTGTTCTGTGAACAAATAGATCTGTGAAATGCACTAGCAGGTTGGAGGTGTGAGGACAAAGAGAAGGAAGGGGCAGAGAGAGGAACAAAGCGAAAGAGGGAGGGAAGAAAAGAAGGAAGTGTGGACAAATAGATGGACAGATGTGGTGTTCCTTAATAAAGTTCAATAGTCTTCTGTTTCCCGTAAGCACTCAACTGCACATTAAGGGCCACGTTCTTTCGTCACTCTAAGATCCAAAGATCTTGTCATAAATCATACCAAACTAATGGGACCCCTGAGGGAAACAGTAAAATGAAATGTTTTTTCTTCATTCTTAGTATTCTGTTGTCCCTTCTTGTTTTCCTGTTTCTTCTACTCTCCTTCATGGGGTAGGGTACATGCAAAGTCTACCAGTGTGAGGCAGTGTCTATAGACACTAACGCAGAAGTAACAGACCTCACGGATAAGAGCAGACTAAATTTGGACACCTCTCAGCCAGTCCTTCCTCATTCTCTGCAAGACACTCACTTCTACTGACTAGAGAGGGAAATCATGAGGCTTGTTACTTCCCAGACACTTCCTTTTCACCCTTCTCGGTAATGTGCAGAGCTTTGCACAGGTGAATTACCTAATGCTACTTGGCCCTAAGGACTAATTTCCAGCCAAAACCTGATCTAAGTAGTAATAAGACTTTTCCGGTCACAGACCAAAGGATTGAGCTAGTGATCAACTGAGTGCAGGGACTGTGATTGAACAGAATCTCTGACTTTGCCAAAACTTTATTCACCCTTCTTGTGAACACTGCCTTATTCAACAAGATTAGGAAGGAAGTAGTGAGTAAAATATCAATTCTGTTTGTACATACCCACCTATGTCCAGTATAAATAATAAATGCACTACTGCCTCTGAATATAATTCTCTGAATATTTTATTTATCTCCACAAATAAGTTAACTATGGTGCTCAAAATTTAGATACCACTCTTCTCGGCCTCCCACTGAGTGGGGAATTGAGCGCTCCGCACTATGGGTTTTTGACATGGTGGGAATGTGATGCTTGCACAAGGCTGAGTACACCAATAATCACAGAATTGTGCTCTTTCAGTAGGTACATGATACACTATGTGAATTATATCCCAATATAGCCATTGGAAAGAAAAAAAGTGGGGGGCCAAAATCATTTAGACAAGCAATTACTGGTTCACATCTTAAAGTGATAGGAACATTCATTTTTTTCTGAAGGACAAACTTTAGATTTATGTATGTAACCTGTAAACATAGGTAGGGTGGCCATTCAGATTCTTTAATTTTCACTAAAATGGACTGGAGGTGGTGGCACATGCCTGTAATCCCAGCACTCTGGAGGCTGAGGTAGGAGGATCGCCACTCGAGTTCGAGGCCAGCGTAGGCTACACAATGAATTTGAGGCCAACCTGCACTATAGTGAGTTGCAATTTTCTTTTAATTCACTAAAACTTTTTAATTGTAACTCATTATTGCAGTAAGCAATATAAGTTTTTCTTTTTGATACCATCTTCAATTGCTGCCAAGCTTCTAAAGTCTTAACAAAAAGTAAGAAATGACAGATAGTCGAAGTATATTGATCTGGTCATTATACATTGTGTATTGAAATATCACACTGTACTCCATAAATATGTGCAGTTACTATGTAGCCATTAAGAACAATATGGGACGAGGCTGTAACTCAATAGTACAACGTTTGCCTGGAATGAGTAAGGCCTTAGGTTCAACCATCAGCACAGAAAAAAAAAAAATATATATATATATGAATATATATACACATTTAAGTATATGAAATAAAGACACATATTTATATATACCAAGTCCTCCAAAACTACATATACAATTCAGGAAGAGAAAAACTTGTATAAATATTTTAATACTTTTATCCATGGGGGACCCTAAAGGATGTTGTGTATCAGAAAACCCACTGCACTACCAGCCCTTAGAGAAGAAACTGAAAATGCATGCACAGCAATCTCAGTGGACACGCTGACCAAGGTTACCCAAGCAGCAGTTTGCCACACAAATACATGTCTGGAAATTAATGGCCACTATTCTGAGCACCTCTTGTAATTTTAGAGGCCAAAGGTAACTTGGCCACATGAGATCTCAAAACATTTAGTATTAAAATATTTATACACATTTTTCTTTTCCTGAAGTATATATACATTTTTGACAGTTTCTGTGTATATCTTGACAGAAATAGTTACCAAATATTTAAGCAACATAAAGTCTACTTTTCTCTCTACAAAATCTAGGTTTATTTCCTAAAAAGACCCAGTCATCAAAAAGCAGCATAGGCGATCACAGGGTCTTAGCACCAGGGGACAATGACAACTACATAACCCATCCTGGAAAGCACACTTCGATGTGCATTGCTGGTACACTGAAGATGCTCTCCCACTGCCATTCTTTAGTCTCCTCCGGATCCCAGTGTGACACATGCCTAAGATAGTTCCCTCAAAAGTAAATGCCAAGCCTGGCATAGTGCCACATTCCTGTAATCCCAGCACTCCACAAAACTGAAGCAGAATGATTACTGTGAGTTCCAGGTCAGCCTGGGCTACACACAGGAATGCCTGGATTATACAGCAAGACTGCCTCAAAAAAAAAAAATTAAATGCCAGAAAAAGCTTTCTAGATGAGCCGGCACATTCTCTTATTATCATTTATGGCCTCCAGGAAGCAACTCTGAGTGCAGAGGACCCTTCCATCCACCAATGTCTGTTCCAACGTGCTCCTGCATGGGAACTTCATTCTAGGTTCTATTTTAGTTTCAACTGTCAGCTTTACGCTGCTTTTCAATGCTTCATGGATGCTTAATGACAATAAATGCAGACACAGACTTCTACATTCTGCATATGAGTGTATTTTAATAGAGCTTGAGGCAAAAGATGCTTCCTAAGGGAACCTACACATAATAACCAAGGCCTGGAACAGAGATGCCCAATAAAAACTTGTTGCTAGGAAGCTGTATGTTTTTTCAGAAGAGGAATGACCTTTTGCACTTACACTATTAGATAAGAACATAAAGCAACATCACAAATACATGTTTTGTTTTGGTTTTCATTTTGGGGCGTGTGTGTCTGCGTATGTGTATGTGTTACTGTTACAGGCAACTGAGTTAGATAGTTATAGGCAGTCAAATAGGGCTGGGCCCTCAAAGATGCCAGTGAAGAAGACCAGATACCTTGCAACTGTGGGGAAGAGGGACACCTGTGCTGAGTCACACCCCAAGACAAAAGATAAATCAAATGCACTCACACACTTCCTAAGGATAAGCATGGGGAATTGATGTACTAAATAGGTCTTTATCACCCTGAAGAAGCCAGGAATCACCATCCCAACTTCCTACAGGAAGTCACTGTTCTGTATTCATACCTGCTTGCTATGTGACTTGCTTTCCCCATCTGTTCACAATTTAATCAATTTTACTTGTACAATTTATCTGTGCAATTAATCAATTTTACCTGCTTGCTATGTGACTTGCTTCCCCATTTCCCGATTTAATCCATTTTACCTGTGTAATTAATTGGGTGACCATAGTTGACCTACCTCATGCTCACCTTGTGAGTTCCCATGTTTTCCCCACCTTAGACCTGCCTCACTTTGTAATTTTGCTCTATAAAAGTCCCTAGAAAAGACAGTCTCTGGCAACCCTTTTGGGACTCCTTCTGTCTCTTTCTGACAGAAGCTTTTCTTTCTCTCAATAAATATATTCTGCTCTTAACCTCCATTGTTCCTAAAACTCATCCTTTGATTTTAGAGAACACGAACTTGTAGAGACCGCTGGTAGGGTGGGAGTCTTGTTCCCCTATGTCATTAATGGGGACTGAAGTCAGGGCCTTCAAACTGAACTACATCCCCAGTCCTTTAGGACATTTTAAATTTTCTTTTTTTTTTCTTTCCTTTTTGGGACAGGGTCTTGCTAAGGTACTAAACTGCCCAGGCTGGGCTCCAACTTTTGATCCTCCTGCTTCAGCCTCCCAGAGTGCTTGGATTATAAATGTGTACCATCATGCTAGTTTATGTATTTTTTACATACTCTTACGATGTAATTGGTTTGATCTTAAGTTCTTCTGCATCGTTCAAATTTTTCAATATGATTTTTATAAACATCATAATAAGCTGGTTAATTTTTTAACTTAAACTGAAGAGCAGGGCAAGTAGTCACAATTACATGGGAAGCTGAAGTAGGAGGCTCAGTTGAGCCCTGGGGTGCCACGTAAGCCTGGACAGCATAAACTTTATCTCTTAAAAAAATAATAAAAAGTAAAATTCAACTACTCACAGAAAAATTACAACAGGGATCTCAACAGCTCTTCAGCAAAACATCTAAAATTGTAGACAAAACTTATGTCCTAGGAATAAGAAAAATACAGAACACATTGGTGAATATCTTTAAAACAATTAATGTTAACTGCTCTTCGACCTGTAATAACGCCAAGGCTTACTAAGTTTTTGCCCACCCTATATCAACTGTTTATCTTCACACGCATTTGCAGAAAAGCAAGTGCTTTAGGTCACCAACACCTCCAGACTAGAAATCAGTTGCACCACCACATCACCTTCTGAAAAACCACTCTGTTCTCAGTCTGTGTTTCTACTCACTTTCAAAGGAAACAGCGGAGGGGCCACAAACTCGGTCAACTCTGCAGAACACTGCAATTTCCTAACGAAATCACACACAAAGCCCCCGCCCCTCTCTACAGTCCGCGCTCGCTACCGGCTCAGCGGCGGCTCCGGCCGCCCAGGGCTCCGGGCTCCGGGAGCTCAGGGCAGAGCACGCACCGTCCGCACAGAGCAGAACGAATCAGCCCGACCCCGGGCCCGCCCACAGCGGCAGCTTCCCCGCGACCGCGACCGGGACGCCCAGCATCCCCGCCCCGTGGCGCCCGCAGGGCTCCCCGAGCGTCCCCGCTCCGCCCTGGCTGCCTCCTCCCCGTCTCCGCGTCTCCGTCCGGGCTGCGGTCCCTCTGCCTCCGGCTCGTCCGCGCGGACAGGGGACGCGGCCGCAGCCCCTCCGCGTCCCGGGCCGGGCACTCACCGCGGGCGGCGCCGGGCAGCGCAGCGCAGCGCAGGGGTCGCGGCGGCTGCTCCTTTTGCTGCAGGCAGCGAACTGGACCTCGCGGTCCGGGCCGGTCGGGGTCGGGCGGGGGCGGAAGGCGTGGCGCCGCCTGCCGGGAGAGATAAGCGCTCGGGGCGGGGCGGGGCATCGCGGAGAAGCCGGGCCGGGCCGGGCCGCGCGGAACCGAAACCCCCGCCTCCGGGCGTTACCGACCCGGACCTCCGCGATTAACCGCGGGGCCACCAGGTGGGGCCGGCGCTGACGGGGCCCTGGAGCCCGGCCGGCGTCTCGGCGCGCCGCCGCTCCCACGCGGTGACCCCGGCCTCCCTGCGGAGCTGCGCCGCGGGAGAACGCAATCCCGGAGCCCAGCCAGGAGGCCTGGGCCGAAGCGAAGCGTGGCTCCGAAGGTCCCGCAGTTCGCCTGGCGGCCGTCTGCGTTCAGGGGCGGAGTGGTGTCAGGCACCTCGGGACCCAGCTCCTGCGGGGAAGTGCTTTCTGGTCGCGTTTGCAAACTGAAATCCTAGACAGTAGGGTGGACGCTGGGAATTGCAGTGTGGTTAATTCTTCACGCACCGCAGGACAGTTTCTGCCTAAAAACCTAGAGAAGATAACCGATGGCACACACTGTTTCAGAATCTTTTTGAAAATACTCTACTGTGTATGTTTAAGGAACTTTATGTGATGCATCCAAGCATCTAGGTGAAGATTTTGTTCTGGGCAAATCTCCGTCGGGGTAGACGCGGGAAGAGGTGCACCCACAATGCAGTGCGGGGCGCCACGCGTGAACCGCCCATGTGCGGGTGCTAAGGGCGCCAGGGGGGCCGGCGGGCTGGGCTAGTGCGGGCACCGCGGCTGGCGCAGCGGCGGGAGCAGCTGCAGCATCGGAGCTTCAAAGGGCCGGCGCAATAAGGTTGTGCACAAAGTCGGACCAGCCCAGTTAGTATGGTCGCGTCCCAGAACCGGAACTGAAAGACCCGCGCAGCCTTTCCCCTTCTTGAGCATCAAAGACCCCAGAGCAGAGGATGCAGTTGTGGAAGGAACAGTTAGAATTATGACCACTGTGCCCTTTGTGTGATGCTTCCCGAAACTTCTGAGGAAATAGGCCTCCTACAGTATCTGATTTCTGAGTCCCTGTTTCAGGACTTTATCCATCGCCTAGCGGAGGACCTGAAGGATCACATTCCAGAAGCTGGGGACTTGTGTCCGGCAGATGTGCAGACAGATAGAATTGAGATGGTTGATAGCTCCAAAAGATTAGGAATGTACCCTGCCTACCTCGGATGTCACCAAGTTCTGCTCCCATGACACTGGAATTCGCTACTCCAAGGTTATCCCGAGAGAAGCACCTGCTAAGGCTCTCATACACAGTCTGGGTCAGGCACAAGAGGCCATGACTCTCCGTCTGAAGCAGGGAATCCCCAGACTACTTCTATAATTTTAGGGCCTAATGAGACATGTGATGAGAATTTTTTATTTTTCTTATTTTTTAGATGAACTAAACTGCTTCATGCCCAGAATCTATATTCCAGATGGATGGTTAGTATCTTGGGAAATTTTTAAAGTTTCTATTTTAAGGGGAAAAAGCATCATGTCTACCAGGGCCATATTAGCAGGAAAATGTTTTAAACTGCAAAAATTAAACAAGTATGGTGGCATAGGCCTGTAGTCCCAGCATTCTAGAAGGCCGAGGCAGAATGATTACAAGTTTGAGCCCAGCTTGAGCAACTTGGTGAGATCTTGGCTCAAAAATACAAAATAACAGACTCGATTTGTAGGTCAGTGCAAAAGTACTTGGTTCAATCCCCCATACCAAATACTGAACAAACTGTGCTTATGGTTCAGAAATAAGGTGTATATTTTTGATAACTGAGTAGGAGGAAAAAATAGGTGCTATATCCATAGGTTGCTCTGCCGTAAACATCAGCAGTTACTATGACTGAGTTGGACTGGGTTGTGCATGTGTAGACTTTTTTTTTGCCGGTGCTGTGGAATCAAACCCAAAGGCCTGGTGTTACAGGAAGCTGAGTTAGTTAGAATTATAGGCAGTCAGACAGGGTCAGGTCCTCCAAGGAGCCAATGCAAAAACCTAGATACCTTACAACTATAAAGGAGAGGTGAACACCTCCTGCTGGGCCGGACCTGGGACAACAGATCAAACAAATGCACCCACTTCCTGAGGACTGATACTCTAAATGGGTCTGTAGCTCCCTGAGGAAGCCAAGAGTCAGCTATCTCGACCCCCTAGGGGAAGAGTCACTGCTCCTTAAACATGCTCGCTGGCTACGAGATTCTCTTCCCCATTTGTCCCAGACTTAGTCAGTTTTACCTGAGCAATTAATCTTATTGGTTAACCATAGTTCTGTCCCACCTTATACCCACCTTAGGAATTCCCATTCTTCCCCACCTTGGACCCTTCTACTCTATAAAAAGTCCCTAAAAAAGACAGAGTCTCTGGAAGCCCACTCGGGACCCCTTCTGTCCCTCAGACAGAAGCTTTCTTTCTCCCAATAAATATGTTCTGCTCTTAACCTCCGTTGTTCCTAAAATTCATTCTTCAATTTTAGAGAACACAAACTCATAACGGACATAGTGGGTTAAAAGTTTCATTCCCCTATATCACTGGAACATGCTGGGCAAAAGCTACATGTGCCCTCATCCCTAGAAATATACTTTAAACATTTTAAAAATCTCTTTAAGACTCAAATACATATTTGACTTCCTTTGGAATCAAAATTAGTATAAATCCTTCATGCCTGGTTCTTAATGAATATTTGTAGTAACTGAAAAATCATCCTCAAAAGAATAAAATTTTATCAATACCAGCAAGCTTTAAAGACAATTCCTAAAAAATAAAAAATAAAGGCAATTCCAAGAAGAGGCTTTAAAAAAACCAAGAAATGCATGAAATCGAGGTAAAGCACATTAAACATACATACACAAAACTAAGATTAAATTGAATGGAAGCCGGGCCTGGTGGTGCACGCCTGTAATCCCCACACTCAGGAAGCTGAGATAGGAGGATCGTTTCGAGTTCGAGACCAGCCTGGGCTACAAAGTGAGCTCAAGGCCAGCCTGAACGGCATAGTGAGACTCTGTCCCAAAAACACAAGGACTGGGGATTTAGCTCAGCGGTGAAAGCACCTGCCTGGCAAGTGCGAAATCATGAGTTCAAGCCCTGGTGCTGCAAAAAAAAAATAAATTGAATGGAGCATTCTAAAATTATGTAAATAAACAGGGGGCTAAGGATGTAGGTCAGTTGTAGAGGGCTTGGGCCCTGTTTCCAATCCCCAGCACTGCAAGAAATAAAACAAAATCAATGCCAAAAACCTGTACATACTTGAGAGGCAAGAGGATCACTGGTTTTGGGCTAGCCTGGGCTAGATTGTTTTACAAAACACTTTCTCAAAATAAACCTTCAAAAAGGACTGGAGAGCCAAGTATGGTAGAGCAGGCCTATAATCCCAGGACTAGGGAGGTTGAAGCATGGATGGCAGTGTTAGTTTGTTGTGGGTAGTAACATGAATGTCTTTTTTTCCTTCTACTTTAGCATAATTTTCTTCATTTGATTTCATGTAGATACAAAACTTTTATAAGGAAAATACCAATTTTGTTGAAAGGTAAAATAAATTGATAAAATTACAGATTTTATCATAAACTGCAATATTTAAGAGTCATATCCTCACCCAAGATAGATCTAAATTTTAAATATTTCAGTTTGTTATATTTCACATTGATAGGTCAGCATATTTGCTAAGTTACTAACCTCATCCTAATACTTTGTCAAGATGACCATGTCATCAAATTTTATCTACACAGGCTGAGGTTTTAGCTCAGTGGTAGTGTGTGTGCCTACCATACTCAGGGCCCTGTTTGATCCCCAGCACTGAAAAAAAATTATTTGACCAATTCAGATTACAACTAGTATTTCATGAGTATACTGGGTTGTAAAGAGTTTAGGAATTGTGTCAAGTGTGGTTGTGCACACTGTAACCTCAGCTACTTGGAAGGCAGAAAGATCAGAAGTTCAAAGACAGCCCAGCCAACTTGATGAGACTTTGCTCAAAATAAAATTTTTAAAAGACTGGAGATATAGATCAGTGGTGAGTACTTGCCCAGCTTGAACAAGACCATGGGTCCAATCCCTAGGACTGAAAAAAAGAAATGAGTCATTTTAATTTAAAGATTAGCATTTTATTTGAGGCTTACTGTTTTTAAATGCCCTGGTGTCACTTTTAGTGTCTAGGCATTTTAGGTAATAGTATCTTGGGGAAGAAACCTAAAAGACCATCATCATTTCCCAATCCAAAGGAGGTCAGTTTGCACAAGGCCAGTTAGAAGACCTACAATTTCCCAGACCACAACTCTGACCTCCATCATAAGACCTATGTTGTCTGCAAAGTGTTAACTAACTGCATAGTGTTTACAAAGCCCAGTACTGAAACTTCTGTTGATGCCTGAATTCCAGTTGCAAAGAGCTGGAAAGGACCCGCTACATTCCTTAGTGTTCATTCCAATGGTAAACACTCAAGGGTCAGTTTTATCATGGCAAGTCCAAATTTCAGACAGGGATTAGGGGCCGGAGGGGGAGAGTATACATTTGGATTAACATTTCTTTTGGGTCCAGTTAAAGAAACTAAAATAGTAGAAGGGAGGCCTTCCTGTATAATATGCTCCCTCATGGTTTTGTCCATAGATACCAGGGACTTTTGATGAACTGGGTGAAAGTTCTCTTGTGATTCAAGCAGTGACAAGCAAGGTAAAGAATGGAGTCAAAGTTTAAATAACTCCTCCCAACAATTTCATTCTTGTAGGAAGATGAGAGATTAAAAGAATAACTAGAGGCTATCTTAGGTTCAGAGAAATAGTCAGGAAAGACTTATTTCACTTGAATGAGACAGGCAGGAACCTGTGTGCATGCCAACAGGACAAGCCATAAACAAGAAAGGGCATACTGGGTCCCTTAGTGTCGTAGTTTGGATTGGAATGTGACTCATATGTTAAAGACTTGGTCCTCAGCTTGGTGCTGTAAAGAAGTAGTGAAACCTTTAAGAGGTGAGGTCTAGTGGAAGAAAGTTAGGTCTTTAGGGTATACCCTTGAAGTAAATACTGGGAACTCAGCCCCTTCCTGCCTCTTTTCTTCACAGCTGCCATGAGGAACGCAGCCTCCTCTACCATACCCTCCTACCATTATGTACCACCTCACCACAGATCCAAAGGCCCTGGAGCCAAGTGGCCATGAACTGAACCATCTGAAAGCAGAAACCAAAATAAAACTTCCTTCTTCATGAATTGATAATCCTAGGCATTTCGTCACATAGTAGAAAGGGGACTAACACACTTAGAGAGCAGAATGGATATAGAATTGAGAGAAAGTAGAATTAGGAAAGAAGAATGATTTTTTTTTTGGCAGCTTTGGGGATCAAATCCAGAATCTTGTGCATGCTGGGCAGAAGCACTCTACCACTAAGCTATATACTTCTTTACTTCTTGCTCCAGAAAATGAACCCCCAACCTTTTTTCAGTTGGTGTCTTACCATGTTGCTAGCCTTAAAATTATAATCCTTCTGCCTCAGTCTCCCAAGTGACAGGAATTACATGCTTACACCCCTAACACCTGGCTAAAGGAAATTTCTTAATTCTGGCAGAAGGAAGGAAGGACATATCCACATGGAGATAAATGTTTTTATTAGGAGAAAGGGAAAGCTGAAGTAAATAGCATAACTACACTTGCTTTCTGAAATTGGAGGTGAAAACAATGAGCAGGTGATAGGCGGCAGGGGAAGATCACCGAGTGACACAGACTTAACTTTCTGAGTTGCTCTCTCCTACCCCAGATTCTTTGCCCCCAAATGACCTTTCTATCTGTTCCCTTTATTCCTGCCTGTCCCTGGCTTCCCTTGCCTAGGATGAATCACTTTACTCTTTGAACTCCATTATTCCTCTTTGCTTTTGCCTTACACACCCAGAAGAACCATATCCTAGAGCTTATTCAGCCCTCTACCTTCACATCTTTGTGACTGAGGAAGCCCTGCTTTCCTCCCACCGTGCTTATAGCATCCAATCTTAGAGGCCCTAGTGTTGCTGTGCAGGCTTTCTGTGTCCCTTATTAATGTTAAGAGGAAGACCTTTCCTCTGCCAACTCAGCTTTGCCACACCTCTTCTGAAAGTAGACAATAAACTACACATTTCCTTCAGCAATTAGGTATTAAATTGCATATCTTCAATTGTTTTTTTTTTCTTTGTTTTTTTGGTATCAGGAATCAAACTCAGGACCTTGGGCTTGCCAGGCTGGTGCTGTGCTGCTGAGCTACACCCCCAGCTCAATGCGTATCTTCATTAACCTTTGTTCTAGGTACTAGAAAAAGGTGGAGAGCTGAGTATTCAGAGGTTTGTTTGTTTTTTCAGTGCTGGGGATCAAACCAGGGCCTTGCACATGCTAGGCAAGCACTTTACCACTTCCCTAAAATATGCATTTCAGAAGTGGTCCCATCCCATGTCCTTGGCTAAGATGTTCTGAAAAATTCAGGTCTATGGGCATTGCTGAGTTTCACTGCCCAGTTCTTAAGCTTTGGGTTATTCCCTTTTTATCCAGTCACATTTCTACACAGTTGTCCATGCTTCAGTCATGCCTATGCAATAATGTCTCCATAAATACTCAAAAGAACAAAGTTCATAGAGCTTCTAGACAGCTGAGCACATGAATGCCTTCAGATAGCAAACAACAGTTCATCTACATGATAGGGGGAGGGACGCACACCAACTCCATGGAGGTGGAGGCTCTTGTACTTGGGATCCTTCTAGACCTGTATGTATTTCTTCATCTGGCTATTTATTTGCATCTTTTAAAATACATGTAGATGTTCCCCTGAGACCTGTGAGTCATTCTAGCAAATTAATGAAATATGGGGAAGGGGTCATGGGAACCTCAGTTTTCAGTTAGTCAGAAATTCCAGAGGTCTGGACTCACAACTGGTTCTCAACTGGGGGTGCTCTTGGGAATTGAGCCCTCAGGCTGTAGGATGAGGTGCTGTCTCCAGGTAGACAGTGCCAGAGTTTAACTGAATTAGAAGGTACCCAGCTGATGTCGATACAGTTGATTGCTTTCTGGGAGGGAAAAACACCCAACCTCCAAAGGGCATGGAAATCTGTGTTCTTTGTTGTGCTGTTAGAGCACAGAAAACACGGTTTGTTTCCCAATACGCAGGTATGAATGGTGAGATTACAGAATGGATTACAGAAAATAACATACATTAGAATTGACCTCTATTAGTTTTCTCTTGCTGCCATAACAAATTTCCATAAACTTTGGCTTAAAAGCAGCACAAATTTATTATCTTATATTTCCGTAGATCAGAAGTTTGATGTGATATCTATGTGTTGGGCTATGATAAAGACTCCAATATGGTTGGTTGTTTCTGGAACATTTTCAGGCTTGTAGAGGACACCTACATTCCTTGCCCTCATGGGCCCATTCCTTCATTTTCAAAGCCAGCAACCAACACAGTACCTCTCTGAATGTGTTTCCTGTTTCTGTTTTCATTTCAATACTCATATCTCTCTCTGATTATCAGTTGCCCTCTTCCACTTTTAATTCTCTCTCTTGCTTTTCTTTTTTTAAGACATGCTTTCAGTATGTTGCCCATGTTGGTCTTGAACTTGTGAAATCAAGTACAGTGGTACCTCAGTTCACGAACTTAATTCTTCTCACAATTCTAGTCACAAACCAAATTGGATGAGAATGGACTTGAATTCAATGGTTAGGTTAAATGTTGACCTTATAGGAAAATTTGACTCAGTTCTCATCCAAGCCTCCATAGCAACTTGGACTGTGGATATGGTATCACATTCAGCTTTTAATGACCCTTTTTAAAGTCATCTGATTAATGGCTCTAATTTTATCAGTAACTTTAACTCTCCTTTTCTCTGTACCATAATATACATTCTGTGAATTAAGACAAGGCCATTTTGGGAGAACATTATTTTGTCTACCAAAGAGTCAGAGGATGCAAATATAGGGACTCACTAGGACTCATTACGTTAGCAGGATGTTCTATTTGGTTAGTTGTTTGCTTGCTGCTAGTTAAACCCAGAGACTTATACTGAGCTACATTCCCAGCATTTTTATTATTTTGAGACATGGCTGTGTTGATCAGGCTCAGTTCAAACTTGCAATCTTTCTGTCTCAGCCTCCCAGTAGCACTGGAATGGACAATTACTTTAAACTGAGGACATTTCAGATACAGCTGGGGCAAAAAGAAGCTAACTGTCTTAGTTACTCTTCTCTCATTGCTGAGACCAAATACCCAACACTCAAAATTAAGGAAGGAAAGGTTTATTTAGCTCACAGTTTATAGAGGTTTCACTCTTAGCTAATCTTACCCACAAAAGGAAAGAAAAGACCCAAGTCAATGCAATTAGAAATTAAAAAGGTTAAATCAAAGTAGATACCACTGAAATCCAAACTCTTATTATGTCAAAAACTTACACTCCAAAAAATTGAAGAATTTAATAGAAATGGATAGCCAGGTAAATATAAATTACCAAAACTGAACCAAGAAGATAGAAAGCCCTGAATAATTCAATAATAAGCAGTCAAATTGAAGCAGTAATACAAAACATACCAAGAGAAAAAATAGCAGAGTGGTGAGCATCAGCATCTCAACTTTTCCAGAACAAAGTGTACAGTACAAAACAGCAGCCTATAGAGGAACCAAAGTGAGTGAAGGGCACAAGGGAACTGACAGAGGAGACGAGAAAAATAAAATTCATTGCTACAGAAGAAATAGTTCACCACTGCGGACCAGGGACCTCGTGATGTTCCAAGAGAAGTTGCATAGCTTTACCAGTGAGGAGGCACCAAAAATCACTTTGCTGCTCACTATGAAACAGACCTGACTTGCACCATGGGAATATTATTCAGTCAGAGGCAGTAGTGAGAACACCTGATACTGTTTCCCAAGTCAGCCCTAAATGAGTTAAAGCAGCACCTCAGCACACAGTCACACAGAGGAGTAGGGGTGACTAGACAGGCTCACCATTTTATTTCCAAATGCCCCACAGGACAACATCACTCTACCAGGGGAAAACTCACTCTGTACAAGTTCCTGGTTTATGCTGGGTGTTGTTTTATAACTATAGCTCTTGCTCCTTTGCTTGGAGATACCAAGTTAGCAGTTACCACATCTTGTCAGTTTCTAGCCTATACTTAATGATATTGTTATTGCTAATTGTACTACTTTAGCCAGGATGCCATACCTGTTGTAATCAGTTGTTCACTCTTGTATGACAACACTGTGATTGTCTGGGGTCATAGACATCCCCATAGTCCAGTACCAAAAGACTGAGTGGTGAGCAAAATAGGTAGCAATTTCTCATTCCTAATAAAATGAGAAGGTAGAATCCTGGGACAAAGACCAAGACCAAAAGCAAACTACACCTACAATACATCTCTCAGGAATAGACGTTTCCTAGGGAAGCCTCAATACCACTGATAAAGTTACCTAACGTAAGAAAAATAACAAGGAATACAGAAAACAAAATAAAATTTTAAAAAATAGAAAATGACAAGATACAGAAGCAAATGCCACCCTAGACCTCCATCCTACCCAAGACAAATCTAGGAGACAATGAGATACAGGAAATCAGAAGCCACCCAACTGAATTTGCTCAAATGATAGCTGCAGAAGTAAATATATTATTATAGAGGAAACTGGATCAGAAAGAATCCCTCAGGTTAAAGAAAAAAAAAAAGAGATGACAACCATAATGAAAGACTTGCACAGCAAATCTAGAGTAGACATAGATTTAAAAAATTAAAGGAGCATAAGAAAATGATGGAAACCATGAACGTCTGACACAGAAAATAAATGAAGTCCTAGAAATGGATTCAAATAGATATCCAGGAAATTAAAAATTCATTGAAAGTTCACAAAACCAAGTGAACAAAAGTGAAGACAGAGTATTAGACCTAGAGACAGGATGACAGTAATCATGAAAAGAAAGACTTCTTAAAAATATCAAGGGATGATGTGAAAACAATCCAACAGCTATAAAATGTTGCAAAGAAAAGCAACATAAGATTGATTGTAGTCAATGAGAAACCAGAACACAGTACAAATAACATTAAAAAAACAAAACAAAACAAAAAAAACCACTATTGACAGAAGTAGTAGTAGAGAATTTCCCAAGCATGGAAAAAGAATTTGACATACTGATAAATGAGGCATATAAACCTCCAATTGGCCATGACCAAAATAAATCTACATCAAGGCATATAATAATCAAGATTCCAGAAATTTGGCACAAGATCAATATTGTAATCCAAATATTATATATCGTAATCCAAATATTGAATATTGTAATCCAAATATTATAATCCCTTTTCCAGTCCTTCTCACCATCTGCAAAGTTGTATTTGTAATCCCATTGAAACATAATTGGAACCCAGCAAGTTAATTCCAATCTACCACCTCCAGTGCAACCCATGGTGAGAGTAAAGACATTAAGACATATTCAAAGTTATGGGCTGACAAAGGGTCCTAAGTCTGATCCAAGTGAAGATATACAGACAAAGACCTTGATCCAAGGCCTCTCCCAGCATTTATTTTCTCGTGAAGAAGGGAGTGATTCAAAGATGAGTGACAGTGAGATGACAGGAATTATGTGTGTCACTTGAGCTGGCTAGCTAGGTAGGGAGAAAAGCATCTTTGCAATATGTAAGGAGAATAATATGTGGAAGGACCAGTTTGCATAACTCAATTAGGGTAGCATTTGAATAGTTTTAGGAGGCTGTTGTTTCAGTTTCTGATACATAAACTTTTGTGCCCTGGGAAGTCAGGGCCTTTTATTTTGAGGCTCAGACCCAGCTGACATTCCTGGACTTCCCTGGCTCTGCCATACTGCCATGTTCAACTGTTTTACAGGGAACACAACGTGAGGAAATAGGAAAATGTTGTTTGGCCTTACAGATTACGTATCAGTACCTTGGCTAACCTTATTTGTACTACTTGTAGCCAATTGAAGGGAAAAGGAAATACCATAGCCACTTCTGTACATATCAGTACATGAAAACAAGATTTAACAAATGCTAAAGCAATTGTTCTGCTTTCAAAGGGAGTTGCCCAAATTGGCTCCTGCAGATCAGAATGTTAAGAGCTGTCAGAAAAAGAAACAAATCACCCATAAAGGAAAATCCATTCGAAACACAGCAGATTTTGCAGCACAAACTCTTTAATCAAGGAGAGTTTGGAGTGAAATATTTTAAATCCTGAAAGAAAGCAACTTCCAAGTCACATAGATGTACCCTACAAAATTGTCTTTCAGAAATAGTAAACAAATAAGATGCTTCCAAGACAAAGAACAACTGAAGAAATTAATGATCTCTAAGCCAGTTCTACAAAAGTGTTCTGAAAGATATTCTAGAAGGAGATAACAAAGACCACAATTCCAAGAATACAAATAGAAAGAAGACACGAGGCAGGGCAAGCAATTAAGAGAGGATAAAGATGGGGAACTAGTGCTCACTTTGGCAGCACATGTATTAAAATTGGAACAATACAGAGAAGATTAGCATGGCCCCTGCACAAGGATGACACACAAATTCGTGAAGCATTCCATATTTTTTCAGGTTTCAGCATCACAGACAAGAAGCACAGGACAGGCTGCATTGGGGCCAAACACAGA
>RJWT010004937.1:0-32074 GCA_004365215.1 Cuniculus paca
AAAAAGAAGGAAAAAACTCAAATTCATGCAATTAGGAATGGAAAGACTGAAATTACTACAGATCCTGTGGAAATTCAAAAGATCATGAATACATACTTTGAAAATCTTTACTCATAGGCTGGAAAACATAGAGGAAATGGACAGATTCCTAGAAACATATGAATTACCAAAGCTGAATCAAGAAGCTATAACAATTTTGAATAACCTATCATCAGTTACTGAAATTGAAAATGTAATTAGAAACTTACTAACAAAGAAAAGCCCAGGTCCTGATGGATTCACAGCTGAATTCTACAAGAAATTTAAGAAGATTTAAAGCCAATACTACTCAAATTCTTTTAATGAAATTGCAATGGGAGCAATTCTCCCTAATTCACTCATGGAGGCAAGTATCACTCTGATACCAAAACCAGAGAAAGATCCAACCAAAAAGGAGAAGTATAGGCCAATATCCCTAATGAACAGCTATGCAAAAATTCCAATTAAAATACTAGCAAATAGAATGCATCAAATCATCAAGAAGATGATACATCATGACCAAGTGGGATTTATCCCAGGAATGCAGGGATGCTTCAACATATGCAAATCAATAAATGTAATGGACCACATCAACAGAGCCAAGGACAAAAAAATCACATGATCATCTCAATAGATGCAGAAAAAGCTTTTGACAAAGTTCAACACTTGTTCATGATAAAAAACCTACAAAAAAATCAGAATAGATGGTCTCTACCTCAATCTGATAAAAGCCATCTATTACAAACCAACAGCCAACATCATACTAAACAGACAAAAACTGAAAGCTTGCACTGTTAAATCAGGCACAAGACAAGGATGTCCACTATCACCTTCCTATTCAATGTAATTAACCAGAGCAATTAGATAAGAGAGAAAAATAAAAGGAATAAGGATAGGAAAGGAAGAAGTTAAATTATCACTATTTGCAGATGACATGATACTCTACATAGAAGACCCCCAAAACTCCATCAAAAGAATGCTAGAATTAATAACCAAATTCAGTAATGTAGCTGAATACAAAGTCAACACTCAAAAATCAATAGCATTTCTGTACACAAACAACAAATTCACTAAGAAAGAAACTATGGAAATAACACCTTTCAAATTAGCATCCAAAAAAATGAAATACTTAGGAATCAACCTAACTAAGGAAGTAAAAGACTTATACATTGAAAACTATAACACTCTAAAAAAGGAGATTGAAGAGGATGTCAAAAAATGGAAAGATATTCCTTGCTTTTGGATAGGAAGAACCAACATACTAAAAATGGCCATACTCTCAAAACTGTTACACAGGTTTAATGCAATCCCACTCAAAATACCATTAACATACATAACAGATCTCGAGAAAACATTTCTAGAATTCATCTGGAAACAGAAGAGACCTAGAATAACAATGGCAATCCTGCATAACAAAGGCAAGGCAGACAGCATCACAATCCCTGATTATAAAGAATCAGTAAGTAAAGAATCAACTTCATGAGGTTTTAAAAGAAATTAGAACAGAAATACTATCTCAGGTAAAAGAAGAACTGAAAAACCTAATAAAAGAATTGCTAAGCACCCCTAAAGAAGACAAAGATAAAAAAAAATAGAGTAACACAGGAAAATGAGGAAAACCTTGAAATTATACTACAAAGCTACTGTGATAAAATCAGCATGGTACTAGCAAAAAAACAGACTGAGGACCAATGGAACAGATTAAAAGATGCAGACACAACTACAAACACACTCAGCCACCTTATCTTTGACAAAGGGGCTAAACATGTTCACTGGAACAAAGATAGCCTCTTTAATAAATGGTGTTGGAAAAATTAGCTTTTCATGTGCTAAAGACTTAAACTAGAACCATGTCTATCATCATACACTAAACTAAAGTCACAATGGATCAAAGATCTAAATATAAAAATAAAAACACTAAATCTACCAGAAGACAAGTTAGGTAAAAATCTTGAAGAAATAGGGGTAGGCAAAGAGTTGATGAACAAAATGCAAAGGAAGTACTTCAAAGAATCAGCAACTGGAATCCCATCTTATTAAAAAGTTTTTGCACTTCAAAAGAAATCATCAACAGAGTGAAAAGAATACCCACAGAATGGAAAAGAATTTTAGAATTTTAGCGAGCTGTCCCTCAGACAAAGGACTTATACCTAAAACATAAACAACTGAAAAATATCAGGACCTTCAAATTCAAAGACTCAATAGAAAAATGGGCATCTGAGATGAATATGCGCTTCTCAGATGAAGAAATACAAATGGCAAATAAATACATTAAGAAATGTTCAACATCACTGGTCATTTGAGAAATGTAAATTAAAATAACACTGAGAGACTTCCGGGAAGACGGCAGAACAGTAAGCAGCAGGGTAAATAGCCTCTCTGAAAGACACAGTCCAGTTACTGGAATATAGCACTGTAGGGAAGACAAGAAGGAAGGGAGTGGGTCCCCTGGACCCAGGAAGAATGTAAAGTGTGAATTGAAGCCCACAGAGAGAAAAAAACTTAAAGAAGAAGGCGGTACCTGGCAGCACCTTAGCACAGAGCAAGACTCACTGTGCGAGAAGAGCTCTTGGAACCTGGAGACACACAGTCACAGTGACGGTGGGTGCTGGTGATGCCAGCCACCTTTGCAAAGAGACACAGTGGTGGAGGGAAGTGGCAGACATAGAGAACTGTACTGGTGGGTGGTGAGTGCAGAGGCCTCAGTCCTCCCATGGCACACAGCAATTGACTGGTAGCCATTCTGGAGTTGGGCAAGTCCCTGGCATCTTTGAATAATTAGCTATGAGATGGGATACTGAGAGAAAAAGTCTAATAAATACTCTGACTAAACTCAGTCAAGAGCCTCTGCATGCATTATTGCTTATATATACAGTCTCTTGCTGTTTGTACATCAGCACTTGCACCAATGAATAAACTATGGGCAAATATACCTAAAATTACCTTAACAGAAGTCATTTATTACAGTAATTAAAAATAAATATGGTCACAAGGTTACTGCAAAAAGTATTGGTATTTATTTAATACAAACCTTAAGTCCTATTAAACTATGTATTCTTGAGATGACTCCTAGATTTAACACATTAGATAATATCAGAACATATTTTATTAGGAATATATGATTCGCTTGCATGTCAATACACAGTAGATAATCTGAGTGAAAATATACTGACTAAAGAAACAGGAAGCTAATAGTAGCTTTATTATGGAGTATATATTTTATTCAAACCCTAAACTTAACTGTGAATCACATCTAAAAATACCTTTGCAGCATCATGAAGACTGGTGTTTGACCTTTCAGGTAATCAAGCTGACACACAAAGTTAACCATCACAACACTTAGTAGGATTCCAATTTTACAGATAAGGAAATAGGCTTTGTAAGGCTTAACCAAAGTCATAGCCACTGTATGATAAAGCTTACACTAAAAAACAGAACTTTTCATTCATCACATGAAAATATTGCCTCCCACTTTATACAGTGGTGCCTCGGCTCACACTTTCATTTGTGAGCTCTCAAATAGACCACATGTCATCTTTCCAGCACGAACATGAATGGCCATCTTTTCCAGAATCATAAAGTGAAGTAAGTTCATGAACCACTGTACTAGATTTCAATATGTGTGTTAGTTTTATAATCCCCCCAGTGAGAAAGCTAGAATCTAAATATATTTAGATCTCAGTTGATGGCTAACATTCTACACCTGCCCACTGTCATGAGTATACAAGTCTTTTTGAGGAGGCTAGCACTGACATGTATAATAAGAGTAAAACACAACATCAAATTTGGGCTGTCACGCAAGAAAGTAGTTTGGAACTAACTAAAGGGGCTTAATCTTTCAACGTAAATTTCCCAGATCCAAAGTATTTTTTGATACACAAAGTCAGACAATGCAGAACATAAAACTTTATATAAAAATGAACCTTTGTGTGAAAGACTGTCAAGAGAAGATCAGCTGAAGACTGGGAGAAAATATTTGCAAAGGACATATCTGCCAAAGAAATGTTCTTATCCAAAATATACAAAGAACTCTTAAAAACTTAACAACAAAATATACTAAACTAATTAAAAATGAGTAAAGAACCTGAAAAGGAATCTCTCCAAAGAAGAAAAATGACAAATAAAGAACAGAAAAGATGAATACCATATGTCATTGGGAAAGTTGCAAACTAAAACAGGAGCACCTCATGCCCATTAGAATGCCCAAATCCAAACACTGACTCCACCAATGCTGTCCGGGAGTAGAGCACAGGGACTCTCATTCATCACTGGGGTGCACAGTAGCACAGCTACATTGAGAGACAGTTTGGCAACCCATATAAAACTAGATACATTCTTCCCATAAAATTCACTAATTGCACTGCTTGGTATTTATCCAAATGAAGCGAAAACTCATGTCAACACAAAAACTTGTACAGAGAGGTTTACAGCTACTGTATTCACAATTGTCAACACTTGAAAAACCCCAGCATGTCCTTCAGTAGGTCAATGTGTAAGTCAACTGTAGCATATCTAGACAGGGACTATTATTCAGCACTAAGAATAAATGCGCTTTCAATTCATCAAAAGACATTGAGAAAGACAACCTATGAGATGGGAGAAAATATTTGCAAACCATACATCCTATCCAAAATATATAAAGAACTCAACAGAAAGTAACTCAATATGCAAGAACAAAATTAACCCAACTGAAAAATGGACACAGGACTTGAACAGATATTTCCCAAAAATAAGTCATAAATCCAAGCAATAAGTATATGAAAAAATTCTACTCATCACAAATCATCAGGATAATGCAAATGAACACTACAAAGATGCATCATCCCATTGCTAGAATGCCTATTATCAAGAAGATAACAAATACTACCAAGGATGTAGTAGATGAAAGAAAAGCCTGTACACTGTTGGCAGCAATGTAAATTGGTACACCCATTATAGATAATAATATGGAGATTCCTTAAAAATTAAAACTGTAACTGCAATAGGATCTAGCAATTCCACTTCTGCATACATATCAAGGGAAACAGAATTAGTATGCTGAAGTCATATCTTTACTCCCAAATTGCAGCATTATTCAAAAGACCAAGACATAGAAACAACTGAAGTACTCATCAACAGAGGAATGTTTAAAGAAAATGTGATGTATTATTCATCCTTTAAAAAGAATGAAATCTTGCCATTTTCAATAATGGGAAAACGTGAAGAACATGCTAAAGTAAAATAAGCCAGGCACAAAAAAACAAATATTGCATGATCACACTTTTTAGGGAGAGCTAACAAAGTCAAACTCATAGAAGAAAAAGGACTGCTGTCAGTTGCTAGGGGCTACAGCAAGGTGGCAAGGTGGGGGAGGGGAATGAGAGAAGTTGGCTAAAGGATACGAAATTTTGATCTAATGTACAGCATAGTGACTACTGGTAAAAATACTGTATCATACTTGAAACTTGCTAACAGAGTAGATCTCACCATCTAATGTAAACAGATCTTACCTTATGTCATACACACATACACATAATCTTTATTTGTCAGTTACATCTCAATAAAGCTAAAAAAAGAAAAAGGAAAAATGAAAGAAAAGACATGGAGGAACATTAAATGTATACTAAAGTGAAAAGACTATACACTGTATGATTCCAAATATAACATTCTGGAAAACTATGAAGAAAGTAAAAAAATACAAGAGTTAAAAAGGAAAGAAGGGATGAACAGGTAGAGCACAGAGGATACTTAAGGCACTGAAAACATTCTGGGTGATAGAATAATTGTAAATATATGTCATACATTTGTCAAAACCCACAGTATGTAGAACACCAAGAATGAAATCAAACGTAAAGGAAGGATTTTAGATCATGATATCAATACAGATTCACTGATTGCAACAGATGTCCTGTCATTTCAAGAGGACAGTGTGAGCGTTCCAGGGTTCAGGATATATGAAAGCTCTGTATTTCCTGCTTGATTTTCTGTGAATCTAAAATTGCTCAAAAAAAAAAAGAACTTAGGGTTTTGAGAGTAACTGAGAATAAGCATAGACTGAAAGACTATAAAGTGTGGAGAGTTGTGTTGAAGAATTTTTTTTCGTTCTTGTGGTGCTGGGGATCAAATCCTACCATCGAACAGTGATCCTTGATAAATCGTACCAGAAAGCTGGCTGCTATACATTAGGTTCTAATCCTGCCTCTGCCACTCTCTACATGGTCTGAATTGGGGAAATACCCTCAATCGCTCTGTAACTTCTCTTAGTAGCTATTTAGTGGCCTGAACAGACTTTGTTATACATAACTATTATCTAAAAAATATCTCCACTCGGGTGTTTAAGTAGTCCTTCAAAATTGGTATGTCCAGAATTCCACATTTTCTCTTCTCTTTCCCTACCAGATTTGGTTCTTGTCCAGTTACCCACCAGTCCATCTACTGGCTCAAGCCCAGAACCTTGCCACCTTTCCTTCTCACCCACCTTACACACTTGACAACTCATTAGGTCTTCTCAGTTTTACCTGCTGAGTAACTCTTCCTCTTCACCAGGAAATCTCCAATGCTACCACCCTACTCCGGACTGTCATCAAATCTTGCTCAGATGACTGCTCTCATTGTTCCACTCTCATTCTTTTTGGCCTCTCATCCAATGCGGTCAACCTGAGCAATCTTTTGCAATGCAAATATAACTCTCTCATTCTTTCCACAAGTCAAATATCATTTTCTAAAAGACTTTCCCATCCTCCACAATTATGATAGATTCTGATGACACTATCCCTCCCTTTTACAGTTCCCGTGCAATTGTACATTGACTTGTGTGATTATTTTTACCTCAACAGAACCCACACCTACTTTAATCACCATAAAACTCCCAGTATATATTTATCACACAGAAACAACTCAGATTTTTTTGATGCTGGTGGAGGTGCCGGGGACCAAATACAAGGCCTCATATATGCTAAGCACCCATTCTACTGCAAAGCTATATTCCCAATGTATAGTCTTGAGTGAATGACTATCCTCTTACATAAAATTAATAGAACAAGATGCTTTAGACTTCCAAAAACAAAGTATTACTCCTCCATCTTTATTCCTGCCTAACGATGTAAGATTGCTGAAAGTAAAAATCCAAATCATTTCTAAAGTCCCTTCTTGATTAACCTGTTTGTAAAAAGTTACCATAAATAAAAAACACACCACCATGATGCACTGGGAAAAAGGACTGTGCAAAAGCTTAGCGGTCAGCTAGGAGACACTTTGGTGAATGGTGGAGACACAAAGCTGGATCCATTTACAGCAAAAGTGGGGAAGGAAAACCTATGAAACTATGATCATAGAGAATTCAAAGAAGGATTAGTAAGCGATGAACTGGATGTGAGCAAATCCATCCACTGAAGAAAGGAGTAACTTTCTTAGGGTTTTTAACTGGGAAGAACAAGAAATAGAGCAAATCCCTTCCCAAATTATAAGAGCAACAAGAAGGCAGACACTTGTCTCATGGATATAAAAATGAAGGGCTCCCCATATTTACAGCCAGTAAGAATTATACTGGCAAACTTTCAAAAGATCTAAAATTTGGCAGGATGAGAGGAAGAGGATTTGCCAGATTAATATACCAACCACTGACAAGAAATCTGTCTATGTTAATTAAGCATATTTATATATAAGGATAGTAAGAGTTTCTACCCATATATCAGGCAATCCCAGGACAGCTGGGAAAGGGGAATATAACAGTTCTACTATATGCCACAACATACTGAAATCTGGATAGCATATTAATACACCAATGTGAGTAGCTCATTCTTACCCCAGTACATGTTAGACCACATATAGCATCTTCATTTTTAAGAGCTTTTAGTTGAGAGGACTTAAGGATACAGCAACTACAGATGTCACTACATCAAAGAGGATCCTTTCACCAATTAAAGAAGATTGACTATTCCTCAAGTGGCAAATATAAAGTTAAGATTTTTTTCTATTTTGAAAAGTAAGATATTGTCAAAATTTCTGGGGGAAAGTGTTCAACTGGGACCAAATATTTTCCCCACCTCCTTATCTAGAATCTATCAAAATTACAGTGAAGGAATAACAGGAATAGAAATCTCTAATAGTCTTCAGGTGAGTGAATGCCAACAAATAATCTAAAAGAGAAAAGAAATGAAAGAATATCAGGAAGTGAAGCATGAAGGAGAAACCTGTAAACTAAAATATTTGTAGAGGGGATTTTAATGGCGGAGAGGGTAGAATCCTGGATTTACTATGAAACAGAAATTGGCAGATCAGTGGATGGGGCTTGGAAGTGGTGCTGAAAAAATAGTCAAGAAAGGAGGCTCCAGCTATGACTGTTCAAACCTTGCCCCATTCCTTTATACCACATACAACATACCCCACATACCACAACAAGCTTCCCAAACATTCACATGGGAGCTAAATCTGCAGAGTGGTAAGTATTCCCTGTATACACAGAGCTGTCAGCAGACCTCCCCTTTTCTTCCCTTTAAAAAATAAACAGACATCTAGAAATTAGTGTTCATTTGGAGAAAATCTACTACATGTAAAGGAGTCACCAAATTAAACAAACAGAAACACTGGCCCTGGAAGAAAAAATTTGTTTAATGTTCTAATTTCTAATACGCTGAGACATATTCAAGAAGACATGTGATCTATGAAGTAACAGAATATAATGGGAAAAAGGAAAAATTAGAAAGTTTAAAAACATTTAAAAATAAAAAGTAATTGAAAAAACAACCAATTCAATTTGAAGTTTAAAATATAAAGCTGAAGAAATATTCCAGAATGTGAAATGAAAGAGAGACACAGACCAAAAGAACAAAAAAGACACAGAATGTGCAAAGGAACAAGTGAGACTACTATCAGATTTTTTATTATAAGTAGTAGAAGCTGGAAGACAATTATGCAAGATTCTCAAAATACCAAAGGAAAATACAGTGGTATCTCAATTCACAAATTTAATTCTTTTCATGATTCTGGTCGCAGAATTCATTCCATGACTGATTGCAACCAAAAACAATTAAATTTGGTGGTACCAAGGTACCACTGCAATTTGATCCTGTACTACTACACCCAGGCAAAGTGCAGGCAAACATAAAAGGGAAGTAAATCCACTTTCTGACAAATAAGGCCTCAGAAAGTTTAATTGTGTTCTCAAGAATATGTTTGAATATATCTCCCAGGAAAAGAGAAAATCAAAAGAGAACATGTAAGACATAAAGAAAAGCGCAATGAACCAAAATACACATGAAAAGAAATCCCGGAATGACAGCATATGAGGCAAATGGTGTGAATTATATGCAGAATCATTTGGATCTAATGTATCTCCAAGTAAAAAAAAAAAGTATATAGGAGTATCCCTAATATGAAAATCTAAAATGCTCCAAAATTCTTTTTCTTTTTTTTTTTTTTTTGGACACAGAGGTCTCAATACACAGTTCAGGCTGTCCTTAAACTCACTATGTAGCTCACATAGTGAGACCTCTGTGTTCATCATAATGTAGCACTATGTAGCCTAGAATTTATGCATTCTTCTGCCTCAGCCTTCCAAGTGCTGGGATTACCAGTCATGTACTATCACACCTGGATAAAAACTATCTAAAGTTTTGAACTTTGGAGCATTTTAAATTTCAGACTTTCAAATAAGGATATTCAATTAGTGAAGCCTATACAAAGATCCCCCAATTTAAAAAAAAAAAAAAAACTCTGAAATTGAAACATTTCTGATCCCAATAATTTTGGATAAGGAATACTCAATCTGCATTAGAAAAAATAAAGAAGTGTGAAATATTATAGGTATGCTACAGTAAGCATGCATTTTGTCTCAAAAAAGTGAGAGAGATCAATCATAAACCCAAACAAAAAAAAGTATGAAAAAGAAATGGTCAAATACAAAACAAATTGAAGTAAAATCTAATTTTTGAACACTTAATAGTCTAAGAAAGTTCTCTTTGTGTCAACTTTATCTTTCATACTGATGACACTGGAGCTACACAGAATGAAATCTAATCCTAATGCATATTAACTCTCTCCATTGAATAATATTTATGTGATGGAGGAGCAACATACATAATGGTCAGAGTTGTCACAGAATGCAAAAATGACCATAGTCTCTGCCTTCCATTGGAAGCACCCCATAACAATGTAACTTCACAGCCATGCTCAACAAGAGGGGAAATCTGCTTTCCTTCCCCTGGAATCTGAGATGATTTGGTGACTTCTTGTAACACACAGAATGCAGTGAAAGTGTCAGTGTACCATCTTCAAGCCCAGGTCCCAGGAGAGCTGCCCTGCTTATGCTGCCTCTCTTAGTACCCTGCCAATGCACATGTGCGCAAGGCCTGTTGGGTGATGGGCTACACAAGGCCCAGTCTTCCCCCTCAGCCCTCATCAGCCATCCAGAAACAGAACTTCCTAGCTGCCCACAAGTGCTGGGGTGAGCCCAAGACTTAAATAACAGCCCAGTTAAAGCTACCCCAAATGTTTGACCCACACGATCATTAAGTCAGAAATAGTTACCCTATTAAGCCACTGAAATTTTAGGGTGTTTTGTTAAATGGTCAAAGCTATTTCAAGCAGATACACACTCCAGTGCAATATCACTTGATTCAGATCCCAACTTCATCATTTTAAATTATGTAGCTTTGAGTTAGTTACTTAATTTGCTCATACTTCAGTTTCCAGATCTACCTCATAATGTCATGAGTATTAATATATGTAAATATATGTACAGCAATTTAAGTTATTATTTGTGCAGCAATTAAAATGGTACATGGCAAATATAAGCATTCAATATATATTAATTACTATTTAAAATTTTAAAATTGAATAGTATTTATTAATTTTGGCATCTAGAACTATTGACATATAGATGGCTTAAGTACAGCTGTAGAATGAAGTGAAACTGGTAACAGCCTTTTGAAAATGCAGCTATTAGAAGCTGGGGGGTGGGTAGAAGGAGGAAAAACAGGTGGAAGGATGAGTAGGGGGTTAATGTACTCATCATATAAAGTGGAGAATCAAGAGATACTGTCTAAAGTTAACAAATTAAGAAATATTTCATGACTATATCTTGTAACCTAAGAAATACTTACATGAAAAGGAGATTTTACAAAGGTAACAAAATGATGAACTGAATAGTGATACAATTATCAAAAGTTAGAAAAATGAGGACAAATAGAAGTGCGAGATAAAGGGAGCTCAATCCTCATAAATCTATTATTATCATAGTAAGAACAACACAGGTAAAGTTTAAAGATTAAAAACTTGATTAGTAGTATATGCATACTGACTAAAAGGTATAAAACAAAAATAGCTGCTTCTTCAGAGAGGATAGGATGGAAAAATTAGAACAATGAAAATTCTATCCTTAGTGCTCCTAACTACAAACACATTACTTTGATTTTTTTTTTTTGTAAAAGTAAGGTACAAAATAAGATTTCCTAAACCATCTGTATTTATAACCTTTAAGTTTAAAAATACACTCTTTGTCGAAAATAAGCCTGGTAAGGTTTTATAACATTTATAAGCTAAAATGTTCAAGAACTTAATGAAACCGACTTACAAAACATCAGTATTGGGGCAACCCACTTTCTGGGCCCCTTTCTGTCCCTCTCAGAAGCTTTCCTTCTCTCAGTAAATTCTTTCTACTCTTAAAAACATCAGTATTAGTAAACTACTCAAATCTTTCCCAACTACTAATTTAGAAAATTTAAATTTTGGTGAAGTACGCTTCATGCCAAAATATTTGTAAAAATAATAAAGGAAGATACTCTCTCACAAAATATGGTACAGTAGTACTCCCTTATCTGAAGAAGACATGTTTCAAGGGCCCTACTGCCATCTCAAAACCATATGGAAACTACTTACATTGTATTTGGTATGAGTAATCTAGAGATCATTTAAACAATATAGGAGGACATAGGTTATAAGAAATACTACGCCACTTTATATCAGGGGTGTAATTAGTCAGTCACTTTCCTGTCCATGGGACAAAATACCTGACACCCACAACTTAAGGAGAAACGTTTATTTTTGTTCATGGTTTCAGAGAGTTCAGCCCCTAGTTTGTTGGCTCCACTGCAGAAATGGCACAATGGAAGGACACAGTGGAGGAAAGATGCTCAGTCCTCGGCAGCCAGAAACCAGACACAGAGCAATAGCTAGAGTGAGACAGACCCTCCAACAGCACACCCAGGATGATCTACCTCCTCCAAGCAGGCCACCTCCCAACAGCACATTCTGCTATGAATTCATCAGTGATTAATCCACTGATGAGTACAGGGCCTCCATGATCTAGACAACTTCTGAAAGCCTGACCTCTAAATGAATGAAATTTCTGGGGAACCTTGTAGATCTAAACTCGGACAAGAAATGTGACCATCCAAATTTTGTATCTGCAGGAAGTCTTAAAACCAAACATATATATATATGATAGTTATACTACTAATTTCTATTAGTTCATTGAAAACAAAGGTTTGTGCTTATATTATTTGATCAATTTTTCATGACTATATCTAGTAATCTAAGCATCCACTTTGAAGATAACAATACACAATGTATTAACCATTGTTATTTTCCTACTATCTTGTTTTGAAATTTTGTATCATTGTTTTTACTGTTCTTACTCAAAAAAAAAAACTCTCTTATGGATATACCCAGAGACAGCAGTATACACAATATTTTTTCCTAAACATACATACCTATGATAATGTTCAATATGCAAATCAGGCACACTAAGAGGCTAATGACAATAATGAAATAAAACAATTATAATAACATACAGTATTATATGTAAAGTGTTTTGGGGTTTTCTTTTTGTTCTTTTTTCTTTTTTTGGTACTGGGGATCAAACTCAAAACCTTGCACTTGCCCAGCAGGCACTTAAGCCACTGAGCTAAATGCCCGGCAACATAGAGTATTATAATAAAAATTATGTGAAGAGCAATGTCTAGATCTTGTAACCTGAACAACTACTTATAAGATTACAATATGCAATATATTAACTACTGTTAATTTCCTAGTATCTTTTTTGAAATTCTGTATCATTTCTATGCTTTTTTCTGTTTTGCTTTTTAAAATTAAAAAAACATTATGTGAAGAATTTGTAACACTGTTTTTATTGGAGTTTTTTCTTTCAAAATTAAAAAAAAAATTATGTGAAGGAAGGCTGTCTCTCAGAAAGTCTTATTGTGGCCAGGCATGGTGACATATGCCTGAGGAAAGAGGATCGTCATGAGTTGAAGGCCAGCCTAAGATAGATAGTAAGTTTAAGGCCAGTCTGAGCTACACAGCAAGACCCTTTCTCAAAAAATCACTGTATCATGACACAATACAGTGCATATGTGATACACTCAAGCATGGTGAATGACATAAGCATTGTCACTGATCTCACCATATGTTTTTTTCTTTTCTTATTAAGTCAAAATCTTTCATCTTTTCACTTAAATGAAGCATTTTACTGATCCTCTTTGGCCTATCTGAGTTGCTAGCATTACTATTTTTGTGTTTTGGAGCCATTATTACTAAATAAAATAAGCGTTATTAAGAGACAACCACTATGATGCCACAAGTCAATCTGGTAACCAAGATGGTGGCCAAGTGAGCCAGGGGCAGGTGCAGTATGCAGTGTGGATGATCCACATCTCAGGAGGGATGAGATGGGACACAGTAGTGTGGCATGAGATTTCATCATGCTATTCAGAATACCATGGAATTATGAATTGCTTATTTTTAGAATTTTCTGTGTAATATTTTTGGAGCAACTGAAACCTTGGCAAGTGACATCACTTGTAAGGGGTGACTATATATACCCATAAAGGGGAATACAGATAATAAAAAGAAATGACGTACTGAAAAATGCTACAACCAAGATGAATCTTGAAAATACTATGTCAAATGAAAGAAGCCAGCCATCACAAAAGCTCACACAAATTATATGACTGCATTTATATGAAATGTCCAGATTCATAGAAACAGAAAACAGATTAATGAGAGTTCAATGTTGGGTTGGGGGTGGAGGTGCAGGAATGGGAAACAACTACTAATGAATATGAAATTTTTTACAAAAAAGTACAATATTCCACAATGCATTATGGCAATGTGGCACATCCCGGTTAATATATCAAAAATGCTAGATTATAAGTGAGTTAATTTTATGGTATATGAATTATATCTAAATAAAAGTATATATAAAGAATTTATACTGACCAAAGACCATATTTTAATACTTTTGAAACTATCCTCAATATTTTTTTTGTGTGGTATCAGGAATTGAACTCAGGACCTCACACTTGCCAGGCAGGCACAATGGCACTGAGCTATATCCCTGGCCCTCAATATTATTTTTATAACTTGCTTTTCTCTTCTGTAAGTAGAATATAGAAAATATTTAGTAAATGAACCTATGTACTAGAACTTTTAAAAGGACAGATTCAAGAAAAATTATGAATGGGACAGGATGACATCAGGTTAAGACAAGAGGTAGATTTTCTTCCTGATGAGACCCTGAAAGATCCCATCCACACTCACTCCCACAGCTCCGTGGTCTCAGCTGCTGTTGGCCTCACCCTCTACTCAACAGGGAGCAATTTATTCTGATCTCTAAGACAGTATGAAACTGGCAAAGGCATGTGGACTCCTGATGTCTAGTGCACTTGCACCATTATGCACCCTGTTTATCCTGCCCTGTTTATCCTCACCCAGCATCCCAGAAGGCCTCTGCCTGTCCCAAGTAGGTCATCGATTTCACATAAAATGCTCAGGTATGCTTTTCCCACAGGTTAGCTAAATGTGCTTTCCTCAGAATCACTCCAGCCTATGAATATAAAAGCATCACAAGAAAACCAAACTTGTTGATTTATGAATATTGTCAATCACATACATTTTGAAACATGTATTTTTCACATTAAACATAGAATTTCTATGTACAAGGTTAAACACATGCCCTATTTTATTTGCTTTATATCTGCTATGGGCCAATTTAGAATTTGCTTACACCTTCCAAAACCTGTATTTATTGATACATTAAATAATGAATTTGAACAAAATTAGAGCATACATTACATTTGAAATAATATAGATGAATAAATAAAATGTTAATATTTTAATATCTATGAAAGTAATATCTGCTAAAGTAATGTTTCACTGGGAACAGTTTATTCAAGTGTATTTCACCAAGGGATATTATAATATTGTAGTCCTAAATTTAAATAGGATTTCATATACTATATTTTTTAAACATTTCAACTTACATCACATAAAACAGCTGATTTTCAAATACTGTGTCAGTTTTATAAATGAGAAGTCACATTTTATCATGAGCAAAAATCTCTGAACATAGGAAAGAAGGTTTTGATTTCTTGTGTCAAGCTCTCTGGATTGAATGACTTCCAAACTTCACTAGATGTATTTGTTTTTCATTCCTATTTATTTTTACATCTTGTAAAAGACACATATGCTCTCATGCTTGAAGAGACAGGAAAAGGCCTAGGAATAACCTTCAATGAAACTTTTAAAGTAGGCACACCAAGGGAGGGGAGAAATGAGGTCCTGTCTAGACCCAGTCAGCTTTGTTTGACCTAGTTATAGTTAAATGAAATATCAATGGGAAATTCAAGGTAGGTGAAGGAGCCAAAGATCTACCAGAGATGGCTCTGATGACTTGCAATGAATAACATCTGATCCTTCTGAAAAAAAAAAAAATTTCTCATGGCTGTCTGCATACTACCAAAGAAGAAAGGAGAATAAGCTAACACATAAATATTACTATCCCTAGAGGATGTCCTTCAAGAAAGGAAAGCTTTGTCTTGGCTCTCTGTTTATATAAATCCCTGGAATATATAACCAAAAGAATCACATAAATATATTAACAGCCAAAGGAATAAAAACTAGTTCACTGTGTCCAAACTCAAACTCTAGGCAGCCATGGAAGAAAAACATCACATTCTCATGGAGTTCCCCTAGTAAATAATGCAGATGCCATTGCTTAGGTTGTGCAATAGTCTTCAGGAGGAACTTAGTTAATAGGCTGACTGAATTGGAACCCTAGGATGTGTAGAAAGAGCTGCTAGGAGATGGGTTAGTACAGATTTGTTTGTAAAAACAAGTCAAGTGCCTCCAGAAAGTCAAATTAAATATTCTAAACTGGACAAAGAAAATGAACTTACAGAGTCCGTAGATGTCATCAGGTTTTATTAATAGTTCTCACTCAGAAAAGGAAATAACTGAGGTTGGTATTACAGACAATGACCTTAACTCAGCTCAATGGAAAAACAGCAAAAACAATTTCTTCCTCCTCAACCTCCAGTCACGTGACAGGTTTGGGCACGCAGGTCACTTCACCAACACTCCCAGGAGCTAGAGCAGTTTGTGGCATGCACACAGCTCATCTCCCTCAGGGAAAGTCACAAGTTGACTATACCACAAGTCTATTAAAGAGCACCATTTTGAAAGTACACCAAAATCACCTGCATTTAATTAACATCATTCTATGGTCAACTCGTCTTTAAATCAACAGTCTCTCCCAGTCTCTCTCTTCCCTCTCTTCTCTCTCACATACACACACTCACCTTCCCCATCTCTCTCTCTTGTGCTTTTATAAAGTGTATATTATATATTATGCATGTATTCAAGATGTATATTCCTTTGGTTTTTAGCAAAATTTACCTGAGAAACAAGGTCACAATAGTGATTCTGCATTTATTTTATTTTTACTCTCTAGACATTTGCATCAATTCTTACGATATCTACTTAAAAGGATAATGAAATCAAATCTTAGCATGAGTAAACAGTTTGGCCAGGCCTCATCAAGTATAACTGCAGGCAGTTGAAAAGTAATGACTCTATTTACTACTGGCTCAGATTGCTCACATGGGATCTCAGTCTTAGTAACTCCCAGGAGTCCCCCAGGTGAACCTTATGGGGGCTCATGAATAACCCTCCCTATTACCAACTGGGTTCCAGTAAGTTCTCCTCATCCAAACCCCTTTCCCTGAGGTCTGCCTGTGGAAAACCAAGGGAGTCACAGTTTACAGAACTCAGTGCAGCAGACTCTCACCAGGAAGATGGTGGTGTCAGCAGAAAAATGCTACCTCCTGTTGCTCTCAAAGCTGCGAGCAAAAGCTTGAGAACAAAACAACACTAATTTTCCCCAGAAGCCTCAATGCACTCAAACAGACCTGTATTTTGGCAGAAGTGGGAAGCGATATTGCTTCCCCACCTCTGACACCTTTTACCACCAGACTGAGTAGTGAAGAACGCACCTGCAGGTCTCACAGAGCAGCGAGAAAAGGCCTCTCCCTTGGGTTCACCTACACTCCCTCCCTCTCTTTCTCAGACACCCCTGGAGCCAGGTCCATGGGTCACAAGAAAAGCACAGACCTGAGCTGTGGTCCTCCCACCTCATTCTCTGGACTCCCACTTCAAGAAGTACATCCCTCCTCAGTCTTCTGCAGCCAAAAGAAAAGGAAAAAAGGGAAACGCCATTCAAATTGGCCTGACCATATCCTGCACTCTACTTATCAGTTTACTCTCCACCCTTCGGCTGTGTTAAAATCCCTGCTTAGGTTAATGTAAAACCCCAGCTGCACGAGAGACAAAAAGTAAGCAAATCCAGCATGAGAACATCTGAAGTTCCAGGCCGAGCAGTTGTACTCTGAAGAGCAAATGTGAGCCTTTTTGGTGAATAGCTGTCCAGATTAGAAGGCTCTGCATGGTGGAGATACAGATGGTGGCTCTAAAGCACAATGAGAGAGCAGTGGTTAAGGACATCTTAACACCAGCAGCTCCTTGAAGCAGTCAAAAGCCTTTGCTTTGTGGAAGAAGGATGCTGAACCTTCGGGAGAAAAGCTTGTGGTAGATTTCCCATCTGTCAAGCTGTCATCAGAAACCAGAAAACCTTGTGACAGAGCCCAAAAGTGTTAGGAGAGGGAAAGAGGGTAGTAGTGTATAAACAAGTATAATAGGAGAATAAAACAGTATAAATGTGTATTCACCACCAAACTTACTGCTTTCTTTAAATAATATTTTTAAAGAAATATACATCTATAAAGGGAGGTTTTAGAATTGCTCATGAAACAATGAGAAACACAATTCTGAAAGGTATAAATCAAGTGTAACAACAAAAGGTACACATCCTTTATAATTTTGGTTATATCTTTTTTATAAAAGAGGCAAAGAATGTAACATTTTTGCCTTTACAAATTATACCTAATAAGCTTATTAAGCCCCACATGGCCTTTGATACAGCATGGAAGGAAGATCTGTTTCTTTCCACAGAAAGAAGCAAAGAAAATCTTTCTCCCACTGACATTTGTTTCTTCTGTCTGAAAGTTTGAAAGAATTAGACACCAAGAGTATTCTGACACAAACACTCTGCAGAACCCCTGAAAAGACCTGAAAGAGTCCACAAACAGGAAATCCCAAAAAGAATAAGAACATTCCCCTTTGTAAGAAAGAAAGGTCATGTGTCTGCTCTCCAAGCCCTGCTTTTGCTGGGAAAACAATCAGGTCAAGAAAGCAAGAAAATCAATCAGTTCCCTTTCTGCTTAAATCAATTCCACTTGAATTTCTGTCACAACCAAAACAGTTCTGATAAGTACACTGCACAGGAAAAGAGAAGGAAAGAAGCATGAATAATAGGGCTGAGACTTAGCTCAATGTTAGAGTACTTGCCTAGTATGTGCAAGGTCCTAGGTTCAGTCCCCTGCTCTGGAAAAAAATAAAATCATGAAAAATGGAATGGGTCCCCAGAAAGCATACCAACCAGCTACTGAGCTGACATTAGGTTTTTGACAGGAGTCATGCAGAAAATTGATAAACACAAATATAGGAATAGAAAAATCATCAATACAAGGAGGTCATAGGTTTTTTGCTCTGGCATCTGAGATAAAATTACAACCTAGAAATCCTATAGCCAACTATTTTTACTAACCAGTATGCATTACAATGAGCTCCGACTGAACAAGAAAAAGGGGGTAACTGATTATGGGTATTTACTCCCTTGACATGAAATATTTGTAACAGCCCACTGGCCCCTATTTTTAGATTAAAAACCAATCACTGGAAAAGGCTCATAACTGGCACAGTAATGAGCCTATGGCCATTTATTTATAGTTCACTACAGCTGATTCATGAGTTGAAACTCAGTGTTGGGTAAGTGCTATGTGACTCTTAGACTTTATCAATTTATTTATGTGTGGCCAAGACTTCTCCCTTATAGTGTAGATATATGCAAACACTCTGCCTTGTACGTGGGTGTAGAGGAAGGAGAAAGAAAGATATATGCAGCAGTGTACACTCCGACTACATTTTATGAATCTGTCCAATCACATTTGGCTCTTCAATAACTTACTTAGACCATCAACCCTGAATTTACTGTAGGCTGCATGCAAAACTAGCAGTGCAGGCAAGATGGTAATGAGAGTCTAAGACAGACACATGCACTCTCATATATATTAATAGTTCATAGGATGAAAAAAACCTGCAGGATAAAAGAGGCATCAAATATTGCCAGAATGACAGATGAAATTCTAAAATGATGAAATACTGAAATTACAGTCCTTTGAAGTAAGCTCTGAGTAAACGCCACAGCACATGGCAAGAAATGTGTGGTAACAGTTGTGATGGAATTTGTCTTGATTAATGGTTCCATGTGAAAAGATAAATCTAACTAAGGAGATTCTGGAAGTTCAGAAATGGAAACCAAACATTCATGTGGCCATTTGAGTTAAAAAAAAAAAAAAAGAAAGAAAAGAAGAAAGAAAGCCAGCCAGCCAGCCAGCCAGCCAGCCAAGCCTACAACCAACCTTGAACTTGTGTCCTGGACAAATTTTGCCTGTAATCCCTTATATAAATCTCCTATAAATTACTGTTTGAGTACTACTCATGCCATTCTTAAAATTAAAGCTTACAAAAATACGTGTTTAGAAATATATCTGATGGCTATTTGCTGTTAAGATGTGTTTAATACTATAATCAAATATCATTTTTTCAAAGATCTAGTAAAAGGCACAGAAAAAATAATTGTTCTGGAATGATGTCAATAGACCAATTATAATGTATCTAGCATCAGAAAGGCTGGTATTTGCTACAAACAATAGACAAATATTATATTTAACATTTGTATTAAATAATATATACAAAATAAATAACATTCCATCATAATTAGCCTTCTGCGGCCAAGAGAAAAGGGATAATACTCTATTTTGAGACTAAGTGTCCTAAATTTAAGCTAGGTTGAAATATCTTTAAGGTTCTGGAAGAATTTCTTCTACTGAAAAAAGAAAGAAAATTAAAACACAATCTCCTTTCTTAGTGTCTTATCATGACCAATAAAATACAGATGACAGAAAACAACCTCTTATTTGAATAGGATTTATAATTAACAAAATCCATTCTCATTAACTATTACACTTGATCTTCTGTTGTGATCTCATTTTGTAGACGAGTGAATTTGGAAAAGTTGAGGTATTTGTCCAGAATTATACATCTTATAAATGTGGGAGATAAGGTTAAAACTAGTCTTTCCCCCTTGAATATTATTTAAAGGTAGATCAGAAGGAATGTAAAAGGGCTGCTATAGCTTACACACCATTCTAGTGATTTGTAATCTATTAGCTCATGTAATTATCATGATAACCCTAGAAGATAAGAATTATTTATCCTCATACAGAAGGGATGAAACTGAAGCTCTGAGTATTGTAAAACTTACCAAAGTCCCAATTAAGTGCCAGACAGGAATGAAAACCTAGGTGTACCTGATACTAAAATCAGGTTCTTTCCATGACAAGTTAAGACTTACTTTTATGGTATATACAATTGTATTATGCAGTGACAGACAAAAACAAAATAAGCAGAATAATTCACTTTCTTTTCAGAAAATTACTTCATCAGCAGGTATTTATTGAGAACCAATTAAGTACTTAGAAATGTGAGAGACATGGACAAAGTAAAAAATAAGCTGCCTTTTCCCAAGGAGATTTCAAGACAATCACCTTTAAAATGCAAGTGAAAAGTATTTTTAGGCAATATTATTAAGGGATTCTTAATGCAAACAAAGGAGAAAGGTATGAGTAAAATAAAGGTACCACTCCATTTTATGGAAAAAGATGAGAGAAAAGAAGTATTATGGACTGGTGTGATAGCTTATATCTAGATGTCCCCTCAAAGTCTCATGCACTTATAGGTGGGGCTTTTGGGAGCTTGCCTGGAGATCCTAGCAGGGGTGCACAGCTACTTATAAACCCTTGACCAAGGAACAGACCTCCTCTTTCAGAGTTGGTTGTCCTCTTCAACAGAGCATGCAGCTTTGGAAGGGACAAACATGATGCATTGAGGGAAGAAGGAGACACCCGCCTAGCCAACCAGATCAGCTGAATCAACCCTGACAATCAATGGAGTGACAGATGTCACAGCCAGATCACCCTTCCATCCAAATGAGCCTTTGAGACGTGGCTGGATCATGAGTGTGTGATAACTGATTAAGGTTGAGATAACTGGATTGGTCCGCTGGATTTGGTTTAGCATAGTTCTAGGAGTGGACAATCAGAAGGCCCTGGGTGTGGGTGGCAACAACTAATAGGCTTGTAGCCAAATGGAATAAAAAGGGAAAAGAAGGCTTGAAGCTGGCTGCTTCCTGTCTATCATGTCACAGACTATTTCTCCTCTTTCATGCCCCTCTGCCATGATGCCCCGCATTAGAGCCAGCTGACGATGGACTAAAACCTCTACAAACTGTGAGTTAAAATAAACTTTTCCTCCTTTAGCTTGTGGTTATCAGGTATTTTGTCCCAGCAACAAGAAAGTAACTAAGACAACTGGTAAGTGTTCTATTCCAGTGTTATTAATATAGGATGAATGATATTGATCCATGATGTGGTTTAATGTTTAATATTGTGTAATAGTTAATCCAAAATTTGAGCAAGTACTAGTTAAATTCTGAATTAGGAGAGGGTCAGGTTGTCAATACTGTTCATAGGTAAAAAGACACTATCTTTAAGAGTAGAGTGCACTAGGACAAATATCTTACATCATTGTAAAACTCACATCATCACTGTTATTTCTCGTTTTTTTTGTTTTGTTTTGTTTTTTGTTTTTTGTTCACCCTTCTTATGAACACTATTCCTGAGTGTCTATCATATACCAGGCATCGGACTGGGCACAGTGATAATGAAGAGAGTAATGGCCCTAGATAAAATCCCCCAGAACAATGCACATACTTCACAGGAATGCAGCTGTGCAGTTCAGAAGGAAAAAGTCAGAATTTGAAGATTAGTCCCAGCTTCACTGTCTGTGACTCTGAAGCTCAATTTCCTCCCCTATGATATAAGAATAAAATAAAGCCTATTCACATATTTTGACCAAAAAAAGCAGAGAAAGTATATGCAAGCAATTATAAACACTAAAAGTTTACACAAAATGATGAACTGGACTTTTATGCTACCTGTCCAGTTTTATAATTTCATTTCTTTGCATATAATGCACTATCATATCACTTGTACTCAGAAATTCACGCCTTCTTCCCAGTCAAAAGTCAACACACTCTGCATATGAATAGCACCTGTGTTTTGGATGTGCACACCAGTATTCCCACCAACCACAACGCACTGCAATAAAACTGCCATATGCTACAAACACCTTTGTACCCAGCTTTCATTTATATTCCTTTTTTCTTTTCTACTTTCAAAAATCCCTACATTAAATGGATGCACCAAAATATAAATAAAGAGCAAAATAAAAGACAGGTAACAGGAAGTAGAGAGATCCTTTCAAATGGGAAAGGGAACAAGAGATGGAGGGAGGGAAGAGGGAAGGAAAGGCTAGGGATTTTCAAAACAACTGAAGAAAAAAATGGAAATAGAGCTTTCACAAATGGGAAGGGGAATACAAGCTGGAAAGAGGGAGGGGTGGTAGGCGAAGGAGACAAAAAAAAAAGAATTAAGATGTGTTATGTATATTTCAAATTTTACACAATAAGTGTAAACATTATGTGCCACAAACATGTACAAATAAAAAAAAAACTGTTAATCTCTGCCTTTCACCAAGATCCCAACTCCTGTGATCTCATAAATCACCAGTTATGGAAGTCTTACTCTGAGATGTTTCAAGATTATTTGAACTATGATAAGTTCCCATAATACTCTAGTCCTATCTCAGCTATTTGCCAGAAATCCCCCTGCAAAAACCCTGTTCTAGAACCAAAGAAACTTGGTGACCACAGTCCAAAAGTATGCCCAGTAAGCAGCAAGAGTGGAATATGTGCACCCCCCGGCCAGCAGGAAGATCAGGCACTCTCCCAAGACACCGTGCAAGAAAAGCTGACTCTAAACCACTATTCCCAAAAAGAAATCCTAACCTTGTTTCACAGATATCTCTCTAGAAGTACTTTGCCTGCCCCACTTCTGTTCCACCTTCTTGGTCTCATTTATTGATCTTATGACACAAACCCACTCCAAAACCTCCTTTCAGTATCTTTAAAATCGTACCTCTATTTCTTCTTTGTGGATATTGAAATACGCAGATTTTAGAAAATGCTTAAATTAGTCTCATTGTTGCTTAGATTCTATATCCAATAGTCAAATCCATTATCTGGTGTGCCATTTTTTGCCTCGTTTTGCTCCCCCATTCTTGAGGCTGTCTTCTCCTGGATCGTGGCCTCTTCTCTCCCAGCAAGCCAACTCACATGACTGCAGTGTTTCCAACCTTTTGCCAGCAGCCAGCACTGACAGTTGCAGTGTAGGAGGAGGTGTGACTCACTCTTTTGAGAATTGGTTGCCACACATGTCAAAGTCCCAACACATTTTCGTGCAACATTTTTATGCAAGAGACAGTATAAGCTTTAGGATTCAGGCAACTCAAGTTATTTTTTCCTGAACTGTGATGCCAACTAACATCTGCCTAGTTTGAGTATACTGATTTACTTACAGAACTCTCTCAGGGATTAAGATCTTTATCTAGGGTGATACAATTTCACCTTGGTGTCTAAAGCATTATGTGTAAAATAAAAACCACTACTTTAAGGTAATCTTCACACAGAGTCATGGTATAGGATACTGATCAAAAGTATGGCATGCTAAAACTCATATTATAGTCATAGGTCTGTTTTATGATAACTGTAGCACCTGAGTGATTCCCTCAATCTTTCTTGCCTCTTTAGAAAGGAAGAGTTGCTATCAGTTGATATTACTAAGACACACCCAGCTGTAATATTCTTCACTAAGTTTTCACTGAAAATAGCTGTAGGGTTTAACAAATGAGTATGGATAAAATTATTTTCATTTTAGGCACCAATTGCCCTTCTTAATAAGTTACAGAATAATTGTGTTCGTTTTTCACTTCTTTAAAATAAATAAAATTGAGTAATTGTCCAAAAACCATCCAGTCATTCAATCAAGAAATTACTTATTAAGTGACTATATTGGTGCAGGATCTATGAGGTTGTACAAAACAAATGAGATCTCTAACATCACAACATTTATCAACTGTGTGGAGACATGGCCCTAGGAGTAAACAAAACAGGTTTTCTCTCTCATTTATCAATGTATCTTAGGAGCCCTGCAGATGCATAGGTCAGAGTATGCAACAAAAACTACTTTTTGGGGGAGAACTGTATGAATGGGTAAATGTATGTATATGTGAAAAAAATGAATAAATGAATTTCATATTATAGAAACTCCAGAGTTGTTCCATGGCGCAAGAAGTACTATAAGACAAAAGCAAACAATCAAGTTTGCATTGCAAAATGGTATTCGGAACGCAAACATTTACACTCAAAAGTGACCTAAACTCATCGTTGTAAAATGAGTCTTTGGACAAGAATAGAATGTTACAGGAAATGATGTCCAAACGAATCAGAACATCTTGAGAGCAGTCAAACTAGAAAATGTGTGCATAAAAGTTGAGTACCAGGAAAAGGAGTGAGTGAACCTGGCAAATATAAAAGCCACTTGAAAGATTCAAGTTTTCAATGATATCAAACTCTAATAAAGTGTAGTCTCAACTGATTTGCATAAATACAGTCCATCATCTCAGCCCACAGGATTGTCGTCAACCACAGAGGCACGAGACTAGTGCCCTATTTAGTTGTTTTGAAATTCTGCATCGTTTTTGTTCTTTTTTCCATTTAAAAAAACCAGTAGTAGACAAATGTTGACCTAAATTTATTTACTGAATTCATGAATACATTTGAAATGATATTTTGAAATTTAATTCCAAGAACAAAGTTGTTTTAGATTATTTTCATAGTACATTTTCTATAACATTTGTAATATGTAAGATCCATTTTGGCACATTCTTGTGGTTTGCTGTCCAAAGAATAGGCAAAGTCATTTTTGGTAATTCTTGATACAAATTATGCCTGGGCAGTGTAACTCAAATACATCTTATAAATCAGCATAATTAGTTATAATTTTTGTATCAAGTTGGTCATTTGATTAAGGACACAGAATATCTAAGGTCTTAGGTTTATTGAAAAATTAGATTAAAAATATGAAAGAAAATTTATCATCTTTATTTTTAAAAGGGTATATTTTCCAACTCCCTTTGCACTCTCTAATCACATGCTCTTGAGAATATTCTAAGAATTTTATATCTAGGGTTCTTAAATCATCATACATTTTAATCTCGTTTTGTTCATGGTGACACCAGGTACTAAAGTATTCATGAAAAGTGAATCAGATCTCAAAACATTTATACTCTTCAGATTTTACTAACTAGTAACAGCCATTTGAATTCTCAGTACAGTTGACCACAAAAAATCAAGTAATTGCAACATAAAAGTGCATTTAATGAAAGGGCAGTTCTTTCCAAAAAGGCAGCTCTCAGAGAATGGACAGAAAAGCTTGCCATTTGACTTATAACCCAGTAATTTGATCTTACCCTGATACTTTCACTAGAAAAGAAAGTCATTTGAGGTTTTTCTTGAGGACTGAGTTCAAGCTACAACAGCCCCCATCACAACTGCCACCTCCGCCACCACCATTGCCATAGTTTCTCTACTAACAAATACATATCAAGCACAGTCTATGAAAGTACTATGGATTAGTGAATACAGCACGGTTTTAAACCAGATAGATAAAAATAATAAAGAACTGCACCTGTCTAGGAACAATACCCATATTAACACACATAATCCTCTTACCGAGCCTATAAAATAACTAACACAAAAAGTTACACACTTTGCTCTCATTCAATTATAACGAAAAAGAGGTTCAGAGAAATCAGATAACTTGTCCCAAATCACAAGTGATGTCAAAGATAATGGGAGAACTGTGATTTAGACCCAAATATGTCCAGTTAAAAAATTCAAGGCTCTTAACCACTGAGCTAGGCTACCCTCAAGTTTTTGGGTGTTAGACTATTCTCAAATTTAATAAAGAAAATCGATCAACTCCCAATTCCTTTGTGCTTTCTTGTTTGCTAGTTTGTGTCTTGCTTTCCTTTTAATGGAAAGGAATATAGAATACTTTATAGAGGAAAAACTGAGCTCTTTTTTCACCATCTTTATTGAAGTATAAATAATTGACAAACAAAAATTATATATATTTAGGGTATATAATGGGTGTTTTTATATATGTATACATTGTGAAATAATTACTACAATGAGCTAATTAATCCATACCCACAACTATTGTCAACATCCTGTGCATTAGAGCTCCTAAATATACTCATCCTGCATAAATGAAACTTTTCACCCTCTGACCAATATCTCATTTCTTCTACCTCCCCAGCAACTGGTAACCACCATTCTACACCCTGTTTCTTTGACTTCAACTTTTTTAGATTACAGATATAACTGAGATTATGCAGTATTTGTCTTTCTGTGCCTGGCTTATTTCACTAGACATAACGTCCTTCAAGTTCATCCATGCTGTCACCAATGACAGGATTTCCCTGTTTTTAAGACTGAATAATGTTTCACAGTGTGCATGACATTTTATTTATCTATTCATTCATCAGTTGGCACTTATGTTTTCATATCTTGACTATTATAAACAACAGTATAAAAAGTATGGAAATATAACTTATCTCTTAGAGATAGTTTTGCATATATACACAAAATGGGATTGTTGGATCATAAAGTAGTTGCATTTTTAATTTTTTTGTAAGACCTCTGTATTATTTTCCATAATGCTTGCATTGATTTCTACTACCACCAAGTGTGTAAGAATTCATGTCTTGAATGGGAAGAATTTCTGGGCAGAAGGAACCATATTCACAAGGTTTCAGATGTATAAAACAACAGAGCATGTTAAAAAGACTATGAATGATAAAGAATGGATAGACTGCAATAAACAATGAGGAAATAGTTTTTAAATTCCATTTACAATATCGCAGAAAGAATAAAATACTTGTGAATGCATCTAAGATAATAAATACAAAATTATACTCTGAAAACTTACATAACATAGATGATATTAAATAATATATAATAATTTAAAGAAACATACCATATTCACAGATTTAAAGACTTTGCATTGTTGAAATGGCACTATTCATCAAATGGTCTAAAGAGTCAATGCAATTCCCACCAGAATCCTACCATATTTCTTAATAGAAATTGATAACTTGATTCTAAAATACATATAAAATTTCAAGGGGGCTAGGATAGTCAAGACAACCTTTAAAAAGAAGAATAAAGCAGGAGAACATTCACGTCTCAGTTTTAAAACATACTACAAAGTAACAATAATCATGATAGTCTGCCACTGGCATAAGAGACATACAATCAATGGAATAGACTTGAGAGTGGGGGGTATCCTTATATTATATTTATGATCAAATATTTTTTCAACAACAATGACTATTCAATGAGGAAAAAAGTATATTCTTTTCAACAAGTAATGCTAAGACAACTGGATAGTGATATACAAATAAAAAAATGAAGTTGGGTCTTTATATCATGCCATATAAAAAAGATTAACTCAAAATGGATTTAAAAAAAACTAAGAGGAACAACTAACAGTAAAAGAATTTTAGATGAAATCATAGGGTTAAATCTAATACGGATTCGGCAAAGGATTTTTAGTTATAACATCAAAAACAAAAGCAATACAACAAAAATGAACAAGTGGCTCATCAAAATTTAAAACTTTTGTGCTTTAAAGCACATCACTTGGAAAGTAAAAGGGCCATACACAGAATGGAAGAAAATAGAGTTGACTCTCATTATTCACAGTAATTGTGTCCAATACATTTGCTGCAACACTGACCTAGAAAATACCAGATCATTGCCCCTAAAGGAAATATAGAATTAGGTTCCTGTGAACCTCTGGTTGAAATATTTTTGTTTACCAATCAGTATATAACCTTGTTCTGTGTATGTTTAAAGACATTTTATTTAGTACATATTGGTGACTCATGAACACTGAACTAATAACCAACAGCACTTGCAGCTCATGCTCTAACAAAGCTTCTATCTAACATATACATTTTCTCCACAAAGCACTTCATAGCCTTTTTGTGCTTCTAACACTAGACAGCACTGACACACTGCATTTGCAAGCTACCTTAACCAGCAAAATGAACATGACAAGACACCAAAATATGAAAAACAGACTGCAAAAATGGACATATGTTAGAGTAGGAGGGCTGAAATAAGAAGGCGGAGAGAGGAATTGTTCCACCTTCACAGGGAACATACCAAATGACTCAAACATTTTGCCAAGCTGCATAGCCACATGTCCTTGAATGACCACAAAAGCACAAGTATTGATTTGGGAGTTACACACAGATTTACTAAATAGATAAAACTGCAAGTAATAATCAATTGCATTTGTAAATCATATACTGATAAGGCATCTGCTAAGGAAGTCTTGAACTCAATAATAAAAAGTCCAATTGTAAAACAGACAAAGCATTTGAATGGTCATATTTTCAAAGACGACTTAATCTCATTAGCTATGATGGAACTGCAACTCAAAACCACAATTACATGCCATTTCACACCCACTACATGGCAGAGGCAAAACGTCAGAAAACATGACACTCTCAGACTTGGTGGCTGCCACTGTGGCCACCACAAAACAATAAGCCAGGATCTAACAGACTCGTTGAGTAACTCTTGAAAATTGTAGCAAAATAGAGAAAACTGGAGAAGCTTCTTGAGGAGTTGTATATAAGGGTAAATACAAACCTATAGGTCAAGTGGTCACCATGAAGAAAATCAAACTAGAAAGTGAAAAGGAAAGGGTTCCTACTACTGCAGTTTGGGAATATTTGCCATTAAAAGACTTCATCATCCAAATATAGTGTCTTCAAGATGTGCTTCCAGGTTATACCTCATCTTTGAATTCCTTTCCATGGATCTCAAAAGATAGTTGGATTCTAAGAGCAATATAAAGACAGAAGGTTAAGAAACATGGAAGTAGACCCTTTTAGAGATGGGAAGATGATCCACCGACAAAGGAGAGGGGAAGCAGGGGAGGTGAAAGTAAAATAAAAAGAGTTAAAAAGTGATGTAGACACAGATAGATATAATAGACACAGATATAGATATACATTATGGATCATCACCATGTACTAACCAAAAAAGATAAATAAAAAAGAACTACTTTGATTTTATCCCTCCTGGGAAATTCATGAATTCTTTTAAGAGTTAAGTATGGCCAGGCATAGTGGTACATGTTTGTAATCCCAGCAATCTGAGAGGATGAGGCAGGAAAATTGCAAGTTTGAGCCCAGCCTTGGCAACTAAGTGAGACCCTATTTCAAAATAAAACAATGAAAGAGGGCTGGGGACATACTTCTGTGCAAAGGCCTTGAGTTCAATCACAGGGTCTTTCTTGAGGGGAAGAAAGGATTTGTACCAAATCCTTCAGGGGATCTTGCTTTGTCACTCTAGAAGTGTTCTTCACAGAAACTTAAAACTTCAAAATCTACTGACTGATCAGAAAGGAACAATTAAACGAGTTGACTCTGGTCTTGCCAGAGTATTTGGGATACCTATTAGAGTCTAAGCACACAGAGGAACACTGGTATAGAGCTGCAGAAGCACTGCTGGGGTAAACCTACTACTCTACTGGAGCCGACACTAAGCACTAGGTTTGCAGAATTGGCAACTAAGAAACCACTTTTCCATGAGGATTCAGAAAGTGATAAACTCAAGGATTTTCAGTGAAGCATGGTCAGAAGTAGAATCTTTACAGGACAATAACAATACATTTTCCAAGTGGAAACCAGGAAGCCTAGCATCCCATGTCAAAAGTTGGATTCAACTGGGACACTGAGGTAGGAGGATCCTTGTGAGTTCAAGACCAGCCTGGACTACAAAGTGAGCTCAAGTCCAACCAAAACTGCATAGTGAGACCCTGTCTCAAAAAGCACCCCCCCAAAAAAATAATAAAGTTGGATGAAAATGACTTGGATTTGCTCTGAAAAATGTTAGGATCCTTCCAAATGGATTTCTAGCAAAATGGCACTGACTCATCCATATTTTGATGACTTGGACAATCAAATTAAGAAGATACAGCTTTCTGAAAAAAGTTTCCACATGCTGTATGAAGAATGAAGAGTTGTATTTTTATTATTGACTCTATTATTGTCTTCTACACTTTTCTTACCTTTGTTGTAAAACTGAAACTACTTCATCTTCTAATTTCAAAAGTGTAACTTAAAAATGTAAATATTTTTCTATGTACATTTAAATATAATAATTCTGTATATGTATGTAGATTTCCCTGTGACAACTATTTACTATAATAAAACAATAAATCTAATATTGAAAAAAATCAGGTAATAAAAAGTAATGCCCAGGAATGTGGAGAATTGGAAGTCTCATACACTACTGGGAATGTAAAATGGTAGTCATTTTGGAAAAAACCTTGCAGGCACTCAAACAGTTAAACATAGTTATACCAGATGACCCAGCACACCTATACATATAGTCAAGACAGGTAAAACAACATATTCACACAAGAAACTGTATGTGATAGCAGCATTATTCATAGTGGCCAAAAGATGGAAATAATCTAAACGTCCACCAACTGATGAATGGATAAACAAAATGCAATTATCCACACAATAGACTATTATTCAGCTATGTAAAGAACCAATACATAGATGAACCTTGACAACACAATGGAAAGAAACTGATCACAAAATAACAGATATAACTCTACTTATATGAAAGTCTGCATACAGAAACTAGGTCAGTGGTTGCCTAGGGCTAGGGGAGGGGATGGTGAGATAAGAAAGTGATAGCTAAAGTAAGTAAAGTTATTGAAGTGATGAAAAAGATTTAAAATTGACTCTTGATGGCTTCACATGTTAATGGATATACTAAACACCACCTAATTATAGGGGATGGTAAGATAAGATAGCTAAAAGTGTTTTAGATGATAAAAATATCCTAAAATTAGCTAGTGATGGTTTTACACATCAATGAATATACTAAAACCTACTTAATGGTATACATTAAATGAATTATATAGTATGTGAGTTATATTTCAATAAACGTATTTTAAAAAATAATCTAGGGAACACAGAATTTAACAGAATTTATCTCTAAGATAATGTCTTAGAACCCAAAATGTGTATCATGAGGTAAGAAAAATCTGAGAAGCCAAAGCCATATGCCTACCCATATCAAGTTACTCATTCATCTTTTCTCTGCCTAACTCAAGTAAAAGGAAATTTTCTGTTTGCAATAACTCTTGCCTAGGAAATACCAAAATTGCATGGCCTACTTCCTCACCCCAGCTTCCAAGGCACTGCAGTTGATAAATGGCCACAAACTCCAAATGACCGTGGGATACCAAACCGTTCTAAACCAACTGAAGTCTCTTTCCTGACCAGTGAGCGACGGGAATTATTTTAATCAACTCTGCACAGACCAGAGAACTATTCAAAGTGCTAGTTTTCAACTTTAATCCTCGAAATCACTTTTACCTCCTCCATAACTATACTGCTTCTAGGTATACTCAGTGAATTTTGCCACTGGTGCATGTTCTCTGCTAGGCCAGGGAACAGACTCAACTTGGTTTTCTTAGTTCCTTTGAGCTGTGTTTTATGCTTTGACACTCCTTACCCATGGTCTTGGACTGCTTTTCTCTCATATCTTATCACAGTTTAC
>RJWT010004938.1:0-32080 GCA_004365215.1 Cuniculus paca
GGGATAACCAAGAATACAACCCAAGGAACTATTTTGGATATTAGAGAAGTCATCTCCAGAAAGATTCTTCCTCTTCCACAGCAGCCAAATTTGAATGAATGAAGAATTAAGGCAGGAACTATCTAGGGAAAAACACTTAAAGTAACAAAAATCATAAAACCACTCTAGGAAATGAATGCTAAAATGCAACTTGATAAGCCACATGATCTTGGTTCAAAAGTTGTGATTTATAGTTTTTGACTGAGAATGAGTATAACAGTATTCAGTTTCACGTTTATACATGGCCTGATACAGACAGTAAAGTTTATAATTCTTCCTCATACAATGGATAGATTCATATGAAATAAGTTAAGAGGTTCTCTTTCTGCCATATTCTATCTATATATATATCTATATATATCTCTCTCTATATATAATTTTACCATGACTTAGAATACATTTTTTTTCCTATGCTATCTCCACTTACGTCTTCAGTCACACTTTTTTTGCTGACAAATAATGTATCAGTTCTACTCAAGTCACAAACTGATATTTTACTAAACACCCACTTCACTCACTCTGACAACAGCTGTGGGTTCATAAAATAAACACATAAATGACCCCTGCTCTCAAAATCATGAGGTGCAGAGGCTGTGGATGGGAAAAGACAACATAGTGCAACACAGAATAAGGTCTTGGGCATGCAGAGGGCTCCATGGGATGACAAGGCAAACTTTTCTAAATGGGGTTGTGGCTATGAAAGAAGGTATTACTGAAGGCTGGACGTCTAGTAGAGGTAACCACGCTCTTTATTTTCATAAATACTGTGGCATTTGTAATGCTATATTATAAATGTCTGTTGACTTGTCATTCACCGCTAATACCTTGCTGATGTGTATATTTTGGAAAATATTTAGCTACTATCTGAGTTTTTGCAGAAAAGCATATTAATTAAATCAAGAAGAAAAGAGAATGTGCATCTCTGTTCAGAACTATTAAATGCACAACATGTAGTCAGTGCTCAAGCCAGAATCTCAGAGGTGAAGACCACAAGTTAAATTGGTGGCTATGCCTAGTGGAAAAAAAATAAGAGAAACATTTAAAAAGCGTAACATTATAGCGACGGAAAGTTTCTCTCACTCAACTTTCACTTGACCAGGATGCTCTGTGTTCAGCGTCCCTATGATGGTGTTGAATGCAGCAGCTGCTTGAGAGGAAGAAGTTACCTACAAAATTCTCATCAAGAAAAAAAATAGTTTTAATTCCTGCTGCTGAGTTTATAGTGATAATCGAAGGTCATAATCCCTTCAGATAACTGCAGCACATGCCTTTTCAGGTAACAGCTAATATGAAAAGAGGGTATCACCCATCATACTACCTTAGAGAGAAAGAAAGTTTCACGTAGAATGCACTTGTATTCACTCTTTTACTTTCCTTTTTCTGATATGAGAGAAAATCATTAAGAATTCTCTGTATTTCATCAAAACTATTAAATAATGCATGAGAAATCAAGTAACCAACGTGGTGTGAATACAATTAATAATGGATTTTCACCCAAGCACAAGACTTGGAGATGGTCTATAAAAGAAAATAGAGAGTTTCTTAATAAATAAGGGCAGAGGTAAGCTTCCATGTATCTTGCCTGTGCCTTAGTAAGAACGTTGGTACTAAGACAGAGCTCCAGCATACCTCTGCACAACAGTATTTGCAGCATTTACAGCTATAGGAAAAAGAAGCGTGAGAAAGTATGTTGGGTGAGGAGAGGAGGGAGGTGAGGAGAGGAAGTTGCTGATGCCAAGTGGTCCACGTTAAGATTTAGAACGACTTGGTGTCAGGATGTCTTGAATGCCTGAAAGAAAAGAAAGCTGGAGCTTTGGGATTTGAGAAAGAAGTGTTGAGAGTTATATGCTAAACATCTCTCCGATCATAACCCTGGTCCTTATAGAAATAACTATTATATTTTTTCAAAACGTCTTGCATTTTTCAGACAACAGTGTCTGATATTAATATTCTAAGTAGTACTGATTCAAAAATAATCCTATTTATTATGCAGCAAACATTCCCTGAGCACATATTGTGGTTTTGTTACTAACTTAGCTCTGCAAATTCAGTCTGGTAAACCAAGTTCCTCTTCTTATACAACTGGTTGACTTCATATTTATGAAGAAAAATAAGAAACCAAGGGACAAATGTGCTGAAGCTAGATGAAAAAAAAATAGTGAAGCAAGATTCTCCTCACAGGGCCAGTATTTTGTATGGGATAATTTATATATTGTCAAAGAGATGTTCATTTTGCTTTCTCTATGAGCTGCTTTACAACTAAAATCCTGCACAGAGAAATTCTCACTAGTGAGTCTGACCAGGGACTGTCTTCATTTGCACAATGAGATCATTATAATTATATATGGATTTAGCTCCGAGTCTTCCAATCATATATACCTATAAACATTATGGGAGGACTTTTTGCCGGTCTATTATGATAGACCTACTGCTTATTAGACTGTCAATAGATAGCTGGAGAGGCTAATGAATAAATTAATGGATGAAATAATTGAGTTTCACAGTACAGATTATTACGTGACAGTCATGGTATCATACATGTCACAATTTTACAAACATTGATTAACATTTATACAGATCTGTGGGATACACTGACATTTTAATATGTTTACAATGTGAAACAATTAAATAAGTGTAATTAATCAATCTACCATCTCACACATAGATTTTGTGTGTGGTAAAAATATATAAAATATACTATTTTAGTAATTTTAAAATATAAATTTCATTATTATTTATTGTAGTAAACAGTCTGCCAAAGATACTTAAAGCTCATTCCTCCTGTCTCATTGAAACATTGTGTCCTTTGGTCAACATCTCCCTGTGCTTACTCACTTCTTCCTCAGCCTCTTTCAATCTAGATTTTATTTTCTTCCCCTGAATTCAACACTTTTTGATTTTACTTCTAAGATATTTGTCTTTGTGAGCATAGTTTATTTCATTCATAATGTTCTCCAAATTATTCATATTATTGCTAATGATTTTACTCTTACTTTTTAATGACTACAATAATATTGAACTGTTCACATATTTCACATTTTCTTTAACCATTTGTCTCATGATTGACTCTATTTTGGATAACGCAACCACAAACATGAGAGTGCAATTATCTCTCCAAATGACACATTTTTTAAATTAAAAAATACAGTTTTCTTGGTGTTCCTATCTGCCCAAGGATGATATTATGCCTAAAATCAGACAGTTTTCCAAGATTTCACTCCATCCTTTGATTTAGTCAGAAAAATGAGGAAGCATCCAATTTTGATAACACTCTAATGACACACGAAAGAGTGACACTGGAGGATCAGAGGATCAGAGGATTAGAGCACCTTAAGGGCCAAGACCATGCTAACTCCAGATCTTCTACATGCTTAGGCCATGAAGTCTCATTTAGGTCCTGTCACCTTTGTGCTGGGACCCAGAGCTCATAGACTTCCACCTGGCCACACCAGCTGGATCTGGATCCACACTACTCTTAGGCAGTCAGTTCACTGTCATTCCACAGATGTCTGCAAGCTCTTTTCTGCCAAGAGGATTGATTCCCAAACCTTTGAGGCAGGCCATTTTGTAAATCTGTGCATCCAAAGCCCTACACAATCAAGTCATAAGGCTGTCCAACCAGTGTAGAATTATGATCATGAAACATGAACTCAAAAAGGAAAATAGTAATAAAGGAGGGAATTAGGAAAGAAAGAAAAACACAGAGTTTTCTCTCAATTGCTGGTAAACCCAAGTAGTGACTGGAGAGAAGGCTGCCCTGGGCAGGTGAGCAGTGAATTTGCCTTTAGGCACCTAGAGTCTAATTTCCATTAATTTATACTCACAAAACTAATTTTATTGCAAAACATATGAATTACTTTTGTGATTCAAAGCAAATTCAATAAAGGGGATGGAAGCAAGATAGTGCTGAAAATCAATCTGATGCTAAATTAACATATTCCAATAAATGCATGACATGAAGAAAAATTTAAGCATGCTTACCTTTGTCAGAATAAACAATGGCAGTGAGTCCAAAAATATCAGTAGGAGAGAGATTTAACATGACTTACTTTTTTCTGGCATGTGGGAACAAATAGATCACTTCAGAAAAGATAAGCTTACAATTTGCAAATGGAAAAGGAAAATAAATCATTTAAAATGTTGTGTCCATTGCTTCTGGAGAGCTATCGCACTTTTAGAAACCTTTCCTAAGGCAGTAATTTAGCAGCACTACAAAGATGAATGTGCAAGGGTATTCATCTCTGTTTTGTTAATCAAAGCAATGAAAACAAGCTAAATGCTCATCAATATTGGATGTATTATAGAAATGATGATTATTCATGAAATGGGATACTCTGCAGCCTGTACAAAATTCAATACATATTTGTTTTTTACAGAGATTTGGAAAAAATACCCTTAATATATCTTTGAGTATAAAAGCAAGGGGATAATCTCTTTTTTTAAACAAAAATTGTGTGTTTTTATAATAGTGAAAAAGAGAGTCAGAACTAGAGTGTTTTCAGAAAGAGAAATCAAGTAGATTTTGAAAGAGAATGCCTGGTTCTGTGATCTAGATGGCTTGAAAAGTGTTGCTAATGACTGTCTTGTTGAAGGAGTTTGGGTACTTAAAAGAGTTCATGCTTATGCATCCTCTGAAATCCTAGTGTTTTTCTTATGAGGTATGGAATGAATGGTTCTAAAATTCAATTGTTGAAACCACAGTGTACAATATGAAGATGTTTGGAGGAGAGGCCTTGGAGGTGACTTGTGTTGAGAGGAGCTTATAGGGATGGGTCCTCATGATAGGCCTTGTACCCTCGAAAGAAGAGACACCAGGGAGCTTGCTGCTTGTCTGCCTTCTCCACCACCCAAGGGCACAGTGAAAAAGCCACCAACTACATGCTAGAAGGGGTCACTCACCGAAGAACTTAAGTGAACCACACATTCATCTCATTCTTTGAGAGATGTTAGCAATGCATTCCCACTGTTTAAAGCTCCTTGCCTGTGGCATTTTGTTATGGTCAGGCATGAGGACCAGGACACATTTATGTGTCAGTTGTTCATTGCAACAAACACGAAGCCCTCTGACTCTCTTATCTCACTGTGTTCATGGGTCAGGGATTTGGAAAGACTTGAGTTCAGGTTCCAGCTCAGGATGTTTTGCTACTGGGATGCACTCAGGGCACACCTTGCCTGAGGCTACACGTCCTGACCTCACCTCCTCCTGCTGCTGCCCCTCAGTGTTCTTGGAGGGATGCTGGTCCTGAAGCCTCTGTGACTGTACACACCAGCATCTTCTAGAGGGCTCGGTCCACCTTCTCATGGTGCTCTGCCCATCCTTAATCTTAGCTTCATACGTTCCATTTGCTTGTTCCTCTGAGCTTCAAGCTGAGTAAAAGTTATTATATAAACTTTATCATTTAAGAGCTTTTGAAGTATGAATTTAAGGTATACAATGAGCATTTTATATATGCATAAAATGTGATGAAATTATCTCATTGAACTAACATGTTCATCAGTCCACATATCTAGAAGTAATTAACTTTTGGTAGAGAGAAGATTTGGGATTTACTCCTTTAACAAAGCTCAAGTATATAATTGTATCTTTTTTTTTTTCTTGGTACCAGGAATCAAACTCATGACCTCATGCTTGCCAGGCACGCAGTGTGCAGCTGAGCTACAACCCTGGCCCTTATAATTGTATCTTTTAACCAACAGTGGACTTTAACCCCTGGTAAGCACCAGTCTTATAGAAGTTGCATGATTCTAGATTATACATAAAAGTAAGATCCTGTAGTGTTTTTACTTTTGTGTCTGCTTTATTTCATTTAGCATAATGCTCAGTAGGTTCATTCATGCTGCAAATGGTATGATTTTCTTCAGAATTACTCTTTCTGTATATGAATCTATGTATCACAATTTCTATAATCACATCACTTTCTGCCCAAGATCCAACCAATTTTGATCTTTTATGTTGTGGTATTACATAATCTGTTGCCCAACATCTAGAATTTCTCCAAGTTTCTTTGTCATTTTTAGGAGTCCCATTTGGATCATTTTTATAATTCTCTGAATTTTTGATGGTTTTCTTCTCATCACAAGTTTTGATTTTTATATCTTTAATATAAATATAATACTTTTATAACTGTAATCGTTTAACATAAAACTGCTCTATATCTATTTGATAATTTTAATATATGAGCTCTCAGGAAGACTTAAATATATTCTTGATTACTTTTGCTTACTATCAATTTTTATGAACAAATCCTTACCTGTTTGGCAATTTTTAATTGTAAGCTCATATTTTTTGAGTTGATCATTATGAAATACATCTCTTAAAAGAATTTAAGACAATATAGAAATCTAAGGATATTATATTCAAAAAATAGTTATTAAGTAACCATCACAGCCTTCTAAAATTTCAGATTAGCAACAAACTAAAGTTAAAAAAAAAAGAAAAAGGAAAAGAAAAAGCTTATTTTGGCAGATTCCATAAAGGTATAAAAACAGAAACTTGATATGTATCAACCTCAGTCTGTATGTGTATCCACACAGATCAATGCACTATATTCACTTTTAAGAAAAATTTCTATTTTATAGTGAAGTAAAACTGAAGATGGTGATAATTAGAAGAGATACATATTAAAGGTTTTAAGTCTGAAAACACGCAAATGGTACTTTGATTTCTAACACTACATTAGGCTTCAGCTGGCATCTCTGAAAAATCCTTCTGGTAAAATACACTTTACACACAAAATTATAAAAGCGTGGTTTCTAGGGTACTTGTGGTTTGTTAGAAACGACAGAATCCTTCTGCAGACAACATTTTAATAATGAGTAAGTAAGTGCAATGATAACAGTGACAACATTTAACCAAGAAGAAACACAGAAACATAGAAATAAGTGGAAGAGATAGAGCCAGACCTTTTGGTAAGCAAACTCTGATGTGAGCATAGAATCCATCTTGGACAAGGCAGAGGTGAAGGAGAGGTGAACCAGAAGCTCTGGAATTCAGCTGGGACCTCCAGACGGGGAGAGCAGCCTCTTGCTGATAGCAACACGCGAGGCCCAGCAGAGGAGATCAAATCTGCTCAAACTGAAACCCAAGAGGCTAAATAAATAATCTTTTGGCGACCATCAAGAAAAACAAATGCACAATGTCAGGAATGAAACTGGAACTACTGATACACCAAATTAAAACCATAAACTAAAATAATCTATGCATGACCACATGCCCAAAGGTTTTAAGTAAGAAGAATTACTGGAAATTATAAGTTACTAGAACTGTCAAAAGTGAAAAAAATAGAAAGACTTTAAAAAAAAACTATTACAATTAAAGAAATCAAATCAGTAGTCGCCTGAAATTGCACTGGAAATGAAAGACAAATCAGCAATAAATATCACAGCCAAGAAAAGCATATAAATATGCTCTGTTTCATTAGTAAATATGGAAATCTAAATTAGTACCACAATTACATTCATTTTACTCCACACGATTGGCAAATATTAATAACTCTGATAGAAACTATCAGTTGTAAATATTCATTAAATTGAATCCTAGTACATTGCTAGTGAGGCTGTAAATTAATACAAGCATGTTAAAAAAGCAGTCGAGTTATAGAATGAATTTGAGTGGGTGCAAAGTACAAACCAGCAGTCGCCAAGAAATATCTTGAGGACAATCATTTGAATTGCACAACACATGAGCAAAAATGTTTAGTGCAGCATTGCTCATGATAGTAAAAAACTTCCAAAGATTTAATGCATGGAAAATTATCCAGAAATGCAAATGAGTGAATTACAAGCCACATGGGTGAACTTAGAAAAAATATGATTGAGCTAAATAGTACAGATGCCCACAAACCTTACCATCCAACTTGTATAAGTTATAAAACAAGATAAAAAATGTTCAATGTTTTTAGGGAAACATAATGTCATCTTTAAAAATTGTCCTTTCCTAAATGAGGTAAAGATTAATTCCTGATAGGTTGCCTGTACCGAAATACAGGTATACACAGGCAGACAAATATGATTTACCTGGGGGGGGAAATATATATATATATATATCTCCAACATCTCTATTTTACATGGAGAGATATACAAATATTACACAAGAATTTTTAAAAACTCTTAGAAAATAGAAAATAGTCTATGCGAAGTTGAAAATCTGTTTTCAAATGCAGATGGAGCAAAATGTCTTTTTACCCAGCCACATAAAATCTACATTATTAAATCTGTATTCCAAGGTAAGACTTCCAACTGATTTAAACTATGACTTTGAAGCAGAGATGGTCTGAATGCTATATAAACTGTTTCACAGCTTTTTATGAAGTGTACTGAACTTGACATTAAACTCCAAAAAAGAGACAGCAAACACAATAATTTCTCAGTTTATTGAATAAATAAATCTCAGTTTATTTTTAAGCAATTACAATATTCTAGATACAGTTTTAGATGCTGAAATTTTAACAGAAAAAAAAACACATAAGTAAAATCTGACCTTTTATCATAATAGGAGGAATTAGAAAACAAAGTTAATCAGGTAGCAAATAATTTGATGCAAAAGTCAGAAATATAAATTCAGCAGGAGGGTTTTGACAGCATGTTAAAAATAGTAGATAATCATCACATATACTCAGGACAATAAGAATGATCCAAACTAAGAAATGTTTAATATAATTAATCATATTACTTAATCTCAGAAAAATTTGATTAAAATTATGCACATTAAAATGTCCTATAATAGTATTTAACACCTATTAAAATTAAAAAGAAAATATGAATATAAATAGTATAATTCAAAATATATATTAATTTCAAACTTACAGCCAATGTACACAAAAGAAAAACAAGATAGTCTTACTAAAGTCAAGAAATAGAATGCCCACTATTAATCATAATGTTTCTGAACATGTCCAACATAAATGTATACAGACAACCAGTTATACATACAAAGGTAGGAAAATAGAAATTTAAATAACCCTATGCAAAGAGTAAAATGGTTAAGATAATTTAGTAAGGCAGTAGCACACAAGACAGATATGTACATGCACAGGAAAAGCATAAGTTTTATGAGTTTGGATGAGAACATTAAATATTATAATTTAGTTAAAATTTTCAAGTTAAAATATAAATGTAATATTATCCCTATAAAAATGTTAATACTTTTTGTGTAATTGTATCTCATCATTCTAGTTAGATAAGCTCATTATGAGTTATTTTTTAGTAAAAAACAAATTCATCAAGAATAGCCTGGAAATACGTGAATGAAGTTGGGTATAAAAGTAAATACTGTCTCATAACTTATTGATGTTTTTATAAACCCTTCAGTTTTAAAACACTGTTGAACCTCTAAATGAAATGAAACACTTTACATGATTAGAATAAAATGCACAGAAAGAGAAGTATGCCCATTCAGAACAGATAATTTAATTTAATCAATAAATAACTGAAGCTAAAAATAATTGGGGAAAATGATGGCAAATATTTTTACATAACTGGATAAGATATAGAAAAACAAAAACAATGATTGACCCTAAACTTCAAATTTCAACCAGGAAAAATTTCAAATAGAAAATGATTTAAATGTATCCAAACCAAATATACAACTGATCAAAGAAGCAACAAGATTACCGTGTAACTTCCTAAGTGAGAAAGTCTTTCTTGGGGTGAAAACAAAATATCATAGAGTCCCTTTCTACAAGTATATCAGATTTAAAAATGGTTATAGTACTTTTGACATATTAAATACTGCAGTTGCAATTCATGTGAGAGAAATAAACTGCTTTTCATATTACATAGAATCATAGACAAGATTACATGGAAAAGAATAACAACCCAACAAAAAATGCAAATATGAATGGACAGTTATCAGTACATAAATCACTAACAGAGCTGGGGTACCACTGGTGTCTTGGGGTAAAGCACTTGATTAGGATGCTTGAGGCACTAAATTCAACACCCAACACCAAGCAAACACAAAACAGCAATATACTTTCAACAATATTATCCATTAATTAAAATATAATTAAATTAAACATTTTCTACTACCAATAGGATAAATACAAATTCTAACTACACTGAGATGCCAGTGGTTTCACTTATGAGATCAACAATGAGCAAAAAAGGTGAAATCACTAAACCTCAGTCGCTGTGAGAAAAATGAAGATTCTTTGTCAGTGATGATGGGAATGGAAATTGGTACCAACACTGTGGAGAGAAAGTCAGGAATCATGTGAAATTAACACAGGAACCTTAAGAGTTCTATTTCTAGAAGCTCATCCTGTGAGCACACTTGCATATTTATGAACTGCTATATGTGACACAGGTTATTTTTTGCAGCTGTACTTATGTATAGACAAAGAGTAAAAGCTGCCCCCAAATTCATAGCTAGCTGACTTAATAAATCATAGTGTATGTATGCAATGTAACATAAAGAAAATAGGATGCTGCTATGGACTTAACGGAAAAGTTTCCAATATTTTGGGTGAAATAGTAAGGTATAAGGGAATGTTTATAATGAGAAATCATATATTTATTAATTGAATTTTCATTTATTTATACACCTATTTATAGTTCAAAAAGTAGGAATAGATTACCTAATAAGGTAAGATACACTGAAGACTTGTGATTTTCACAAGAATCGTAATTGTACTAACAACCTGCAAAGGATATGAACCATTTTAGGCTTGAATGATGACTCCCAATGACCAATGACTGGTCAAGTTCAACTCTAGGTCTGCTTGATGAGTTAAGTCTATCAGACTGCTACTCGCAAAGCCAGTGGGGACCCAGTGCAATGTCAAGCCATGGACCAATTCTCTTCCTCTTTTACCAATTATGCTATTGGAGAAAACTTCTCAAATAAGCATGGAGCGGGCTATTTAATAATTATAACTTTTTACAGCAATATCTAGTAAACTAAAATGACTTTTTAATATGATAGTCCCTGTTGCCAGAAAATTGGGTATTTAGGGGATTTTCAGAAGATAAATTTACTATAACTGATGGAGCAGAACAGCTCTTATAATATGCATTCTCTGTATGAAACAATTCGCATTTGCACAAATGAATGTTTATAAGCCCAGGATTGAAAATGAGTCTTAGGAACATATTATTCATTCTAAAGAGTCCCCCTCCTCCTTTTCCCTCAAATCTGTTGGGGGAAAAGCAGCTTTAACTAGGTCCACATATAATTTGAAATCAGTGAAAAGAAGTTTTTCCTCTTATAAAAGATATTTCTGCTTGCCAAATGCAGTGTGAAAAATTAAAGCAAAGTGCAGGGTTTTTTTTAATCCCCTTTTCTTTTTACAAAAAAACATTTCAGTAATTAGTATTAAGTATTTTCATGAAGTGGTATAAAAAATACATGAATCACCTTTTGTTTTATGAGAATTAAGAACAAAATAAAAACTAATATCTTGGATGCTGAGAGCTTTGGGGATAGATGAGGAAAAAGATAAAATGGAATGAAACTGAAGAACTGGAATAAATGTCTCTCTCTTTAGGTTTTCCTCTCAATTTCAAAAGATAGAACCATTCTTTAATTCAGGAAAGTCTTTAGGTGCAGAGAGATCAAAGTTCATCTACCTGGGTATGACATTAGTCTCTTAGTCTCCATAGAAGTTGGATGTTCTTGATGATTTGCAGTCCATAAACTGAGTGCAAAAGAAACATCCAGAGGTAGTCTAAGGAAAAGGTAACATTAGTCCTACAGAGGACACAACTTTCCTTCATTTGTGGGACTTGTCCTAAAGATCACAACATATTGAAACTGAAAAGAAGCTGCAAGGTCTTCAGATCAACTCTTCATATTATTCAAAAGAAGGTGAAACGCATAAAGAAAATTCGTTTCAGTGACCCTACCTGTACACAGACTTTTGGATCTCAACTTCACCGTCCTGAAGTTTCCACTTCCAGCTGACAGCAGCAGTGTTTTAGACCAGCTGCAGCAGGAAGGCTTTAGGAATGCAAGCAAAGGGGCGGAGCAAAGTAATTTTGGTTCCTAGAAATTATTCCGCACCTCTCTTCAACATAAAGACATTTCATTTTACCTATTTTATATAATAGATTCATAAGTGAGAATTTATTTGAAGGTAAACTACTAGAATAGTTACTTTTTTTTTTTAAAAAAAAAAGGCTATATAGCATTATGTAAGGTTGCTTCCCCCCTCCTAAGAAAAAGGCTGATATTCAACTACTTTACCTCTAAAATGAAAAATGGATAGTGACAATGACTGGACGGTATATTATGGTTTAAGTTAAAAATATACCCAAGAGTCTTGAAACTTAGGCGAAAGATTCTGAGCTGTTGACTCTCCACTTTAATTTGTTTCTTCACTGAGTTAACATTAACTTAGTCTTCTCACTAGCTTGGTTCTTCATTAATTTATTGATGCTTTCCTGCCCGCTCAAATCCCATCGCAATATGGCTTCGTGTCCTGTGTACAGACAGGTTGTTCTTGGCAATTTACGCCAGACTCATCTACCCTGACTATGCTCACTCCTTTCCATCACATATGTGTGCTAGCGTTTTATGTTCCTCTGAAGCAGGACAATGAACGGGATCCTCAACAGAACCCACAGGACTTGAAGATTAGGAGCAAAGAACTCTTTTATTTGCCAGCCTCTGCACAAGGGACTTGTCTTCCTGAGAGCCCCAAGCAAGACTTTGTTTTTACTTTGATACTGTTTCTACAGGGAAATCTTTCATTGCTGGGCAGCGCCAAGCAAAATGATTACAGAAGCGGAGGCAATACAGCCATCAAGAGTGGGAAACTCTAGCAGGACTTTCCAGCGCCCTTAAGCTCCGCTGATGTTACACTGTAGCTGTGCCTATACATAGCTGTGGTCATCACCACCAGCTTTCTCAGAGACCTAAGCTGTACAGTTAACCCCTAGTTGCCCAATTTCACCCAGGGAGATGGTTTCTCTCTCATCTCACCACAGAGAATCATCTCTTCTATCTTAAATGAAAATAAACAAATTAACTTCCCTTGGCCTGGTACCCTCCATGCCTTGAAGCTACCTCTGCATTTCCTTCTTTCCTTTTCCTCAAGCACTGTGAAGGCGTAGCTCCCTCCTATCCTATCTCTCCCACTGAGATCACTTTCCATGCACCTTGTGGCCTCAAGCTGACCTCTTGAGCACCAAACTGAAAGCCCTGTCATGAGTGTAAAGCACGTATTTGCTTAATGTGAGGGGACAGAGTGGTAGACGACGTGCAGTCTTGTAGCTCAAGCTGGCTGCCACTGACAAGAAGTGTGAGCTGGGAAAAGAAAACCTTTTCTCAGCCTGGTCCGCTCTGTTGTAGACTGTGGGCAGTGGTTCCCATACAATCAGCAGGCAGTGAGGACTGTCATAGGCAAGAGACTGAGCAGCATTATCCCTGCTTTCCTCTTGTTCACTGTCAAGGACAAACCTGGGCACTGTGGTAGTGATAATGATAGATTTTACTTAACGACAGTGGAAGTGGCAAGGAGGATCCAGCATGGACTAGACTCAAATTTGCTGAAACAAATGGCTACAGTTTTTTCAAAAGCTAGGTGTTGCGGGAAAGAGTGAAAGAGCTATAAGGTGGTTGCGCCATAGGAAAAGACCACTTAAATTTGTTAATGGGATTTACATTTACACAGAGGGGAAAAGAAGCTCTCATATCTTCATGACAGAAAGGAGTAGTGTAAGTCGGAGGAAGGTACCTTGTGAAGTTAGTTTCCTAGCCTCCCTTGAAGAAAAGAGGGAAGACAGGGAGAGGGAGGGAATATGGGCACTATCTTTCTGGTTGGTGATGTTTCACAGATAATTTATATCTCAAAGGTCAATGAAAGTATTTATAATTGCAAGGTTTCTAAATGTCCTTCCAGTTGCTTTCTAACTGTTTTGCTCTAAGAGGAGTTTCTTCTGGAAACCCTTCTCTCCATCAGTGCGTTTGGCTAGAGAAAATAGCAGAAGAAGCTCCCACAAGGGTCCGTCCCTTGGATCTATGTCTGAAATGATCTCCACACCATTGTACTTGGAGTAAGGCTGCTCTAAATGCTGCCTTCACAACCAGTGGGAGCCCACACCTGGTTTTTGCATATCTTCAGAGGTGTAGAGAGTCAACAGAGAGAGAGGAAATCTGTGGTCTCTTGGTGCATGCAGGAATCAAGTAGGGTGCACAGGATCATGCTGGAGGAACGATGGCAGAGGCAGGCCTTGCCTCCATGCAATGATACTACCTGGTCTTTGCCTCTATCTACTGAGGAGTTTAAATGAGGTCCTGGGAAAAACAGTAAAGTGAAAGCGCTCAGGACAGAGTTGTTCTTGAAATGTTTCCTAACTGAAAAAAGCTGTAATTTAAAATGTGAAAGTTACAAACCATGAAAGTACCACCCAGTCTGACCTTCTTGGGAATTCTTACCTATTCATGTATTTGGGATTTGGTGAAATTGTTTGTAACCGAGTCTATAGAACTAGATCAACTTTTTGTTTATGGTCTTGTAGGAGCCAAGTCCCACCAGAGATTTTCACAGGTAACAATTTGGAGTTTTGCTGTCTCCAAGAGTAAAAGCAAAGTCTTACATCTGTGTGCACCTTTATAAAGGGACTGGCCATCCATTTCAGTGATTTTCAGGGGATGTTTTTGGTTTCTTTTTCAGTGAGACTTTCTATTACACTGTAAGATTCAGATAATAGCTGTGATTACCAAATAAATGTATCTTACATGAAAACTTCCAGAAAATAGACCAAGAAATAACAAAACAAAACACACACACACACACACACACACAGACACACACACTTAAACACAATGGAAATATAAAATTGTAGAGCAGGATATAAACTTAGAGACTAGCTGCAACTGCCTTGTTTTATAAGAAATGAAATCTAGACTCCGTGAGGGATCTGATCTGCTGCACAATACCAAGACGATCTCTCTGAGGGCCAGAATCAAATGCCTCATCCATGGAAATGCAGCTCACCATGACCTGCCACACTGATGGGGCTCAGAGTATATTCCAGTTTTCACTTTCACAACTGAGAGTGAATTTTCCTACCACAGCTAAGACAGACATGTGGGAGATAGAAACCTCTCCAAGATACACTTAGACTGCAATCGCATAAGCTCCAAAATGTTGTGAGTGGTGTGTACCTATGTAAATTTTTAAGCAGTGAATGAAGGCTTTGGAGGAATGCCCAGGCCTCTGAATCAGAACCTAGCCCACTAGAATTGATGCTCCATACCTTTGATTTTTTAAAAAAATATTGTCATGTGCATTGGAAGATCATTTATGGCAGATGATGGACCCATACAAATGTGCAAAAGTACAGCAAAAACACAAACTCTCTAACTGTAAAGGAGCTACTGACATTTAATACATACAGAAACAGAGGCTCAGTGCACTTGTCATGACCTACTGAGCCTGGAGTTGAATCTAAGCCTGATGACTTTTGACAGCTTTGGAGCTAGCTTTCAACAGCTTTCTTCTGTCTGGCAAGTGTTATGCAGACTTTCTTGGAATCACTGGCATGTAGCTAATGGATTGCTCTCCCATAGTTCAGGACCATAGGACTCGCATTTGAAATCTTGGTTACTGCCTTGCGACTATGGAAAAGGACCTTCTGAATATACTTGGTTGATTCATCAGTTCATTCAGCTTTTTATTATGTGCTTTTTCTGCAGTAGACCCAAGCAGGTTCTGAAGGGACATCCACAGAGACAGAAAATAGCAGCATGGCCTTGCCTTCTGGAAGGTCCTTGTCTCCCTGCGCTTAGAATGTGACTTATTGTGCTTGTCCCAGAAGTCTGTGCATGAATCGGATGAGGTGTAGCAAATGCCCTGCTTTACAAAGCATAATATATATCTAAATCTAAGAGGTTATTTTGAGTGTACTTTGCTCAAGGGCACAGAACAACTTCCCATATATTTTTACTTATTTTCTTCTGAATGTTTCACCATATACCCAAGAAGACCTTAAATTCTGGAGGCATCAAGTTAAACAGGAACTGAATTGATTTTAAGAAAATGCAAAATAGGTCATTGCTTTTGAATGTACTCAGGGATCAGATCTTTTGGGTCAAAAGTAGAGAAATATATTACCTCCTGAAAACCCTAGGAAAAATATAGATTTGTTACCTGGGACAGATATGATTTCTGCTCAGGAAGTAGATCCACCCAATTATTGACCAGGAAAGAGTTCCGTGCAGGGAATCAAGTGTTCACAAACATGCAAAGTCTGGGCGACTAAGTTCAGGCCTCCTTCTTCTAGGATCAGATCCAGGGCAAGGCCAAACTCATGCACTAAGGGAGCTGCTGCCTCTACAAACTTCATAAAGGTTTTCCAGAGAGATGCTGACTTCAGGAGTGGAGGCGGGTCCCGCATCAGTAAGTCACATCAGGAAAGTATACTGGATTCAAGTTCTTGATACTAAGGAGGCTGGGGAATGAACACTGATGAGCTGCTAGGGAAAGACCTCAGGTACTACCGTGGCAGTCCATGGCCAATGCCACTTCTCAGGACCAACATTGCCGCTCACTGGAGTTTTATTTACCTGTGGGGTAGCAAAGTTTTCCTTCCCAGGACATTTTTGAAAAAGAAAAAAAGAGAGCATTTCCCAAAGGGGATTTGCATATCTGTGCCTAATCACATGCAAGGAAATATTACTGTTTGCTGGAAATTTTATTGTAAGAACTTTGGAGGCTGGAAAGAAAAAAAAGAGAAGCAGTGAAAAGAGAGAGGAAGAAGTGTTAGAGGCAAACTGCTCTATTATTTTGCTGTTTTTTTTTAATGGAATGCTTGAATACACTTACTGCATTACCTGTTAGAGACCTCAAGAGAAAGGTGAAGACAACAATGGAAAGGAGAGAACTTGTAAGACCTCCAATGTATCCAGGAGAGTGCTGGTTGTAAATAATATTTTATTCTTGAAAGAGATGTATAAGGTAGGTATAAAATGCCTTCATTTCCCAGTTGTAGAAGCTGAAGTTTTTCAGTGCCAAGTGTGCAAGGTCACAGAGTGAGACATGGCGTCAGGTTGATATAGGGATTATTTGATTTTAAAGCCTGTGTTTGGTGCATGTGCAATCCTGTCTCCATGTTATGAGACAATCTCACTTGAAATAGCCAACCTATCTGAGCAACTGTTCCATAAGGATTGTCCAAAAAAGGTAAGTTCTCTTGCAAAGCAGAGAAAGCTTTTCAGGTAGCTGAGGGAAATTGGCTTTGAGGTGGACTGATTTTGTATTCGGGTTCTTTGATTTATCGGCAGTGTAGCCATGGGCAACTATTTATTCACTCTGTGTCTGAGTTCTTTCACTTTTAAAAATGGGTTCAAGATTAGAGACTAACTCTTTAGGATTGCTTTGCGGTTTCCGCGAGCTAATACATAGAAAGCCCTGCGAAAAAGGCTTGTTCGGTGAATCCTTAAGAAATGTTTGAAGGTATTATAAAAATGAGAAAACTGAGGGAGAGGACGACCCAGGATCTCCGCCCCTAGCATCATTTCAGCAATGCTCACCATGAAGAGGACTCCTGAGCTATAGCATCAGGCAATTGCTCAAACTGTAGTCCAGCCCCGAAGCAAAATAGCGATTGACAGATGGCCGGAAACGAATGAATTTCACCTCTGCACATTCAGAAAGTTCTCCCTGTGACACTTCTTATTACTCAACGGGCACTGAACGTGAAGGTTCACCAGTGGGGTTAAAGGTAAAACACACAGAACCTATTAATACTATGTGCAATGAGGCAAATGACCGTCAGAGTGGGGCTGCTATTTATTGAAGACCTCTACACGCCACTGATTTTAACTCCCGCCCCAATGATACAGAGCAGAGCTGGTTCTTCCTACTTCGCAAAAGTCTCCAACGATGGCTATTAAAATTAAGGTTTTTATCAAAAGTCGTGAAGTTGCCAAGTGGAAGATCCTGAAATCTGCTCCTTTCTTTACGTTACCTTTTCTCCGTGGGTCTTCTTCAATGCCATATAGTGGTTCTCAAATATAACAGAGTACTTCAGACTGAAATATTTAAATTGCAACCACGTCCCCTGTCAGAGATTCATGCTCCTGAGACATGAAAAACTGCTCCCTGTTCTTATACAATTTTGAGTGCAACCATCTCCCCTCCTTTACCTGTCACCTGTAACTTGTTTTTTTGTACAATGGTAGAGTTGAGTAATTACAACTCAAAGATCACTGGCATAAAGTACTTTCTGTCTGGTACTTTACTAATAGCTTATTAATCTTTCTTCTAGATTTTGCTAGGAAATGACAGGGCTGAACTATTTTCATGAAAAACTTTACCTTGTTTAGCACACATTTTTTTCCTATTTATGTGTGAATCTCCCCTCTCTGTTTATACCATCTAGTGAGGCCCCACATGCAACGCCTTCAGAAATGCACTCGGACTGCTTGTGTTTGTATCAGGAAAACAGCCTGCATTTCCAGAATGTAGATGCAAGCAAAGGCCAGTATGCTTCCCAAATCCCAGAGTAAAAATTTAAAATTTAGTATAAAAATTTAGCCTTGCAGAACAGAAACTCAGTATCTATTCTGGAGAAAGTAGAAGATCCTGTTACAACTAGAGCTCGGCAGTACATTTTAGAACATTTTAAAGATTTGGGAAATTCTACTACATCTACATGGACCAAAACCTCACAGTGAATATAAGCATTATATGTTGTACATATGAACCAGAAATAAGAAGAATAATAACGATAATAATGAACATGGGAAAAGAGGATAGAGAGATGGAGAGAATGAAGAGGGAGGGGAGAGGATGGGGAATAAAAGAGAATCAGAAGGGCTGGGGATCTAGCTCAGCGGCCTAAACACCTGCTTGGCAGGTGTGAGGTCGTGAGTTCAATCCCTGGTGCCGCAAAAAATAAATAAATAAATAAATAAATAAGAATCAGAATGTTCTAAGAACATGTAGGACTTCTTAGAATGAATGTAAGCTTCATGCATTATAAATATGTACTAATAAAATAAAATTTTTAAAATGCATCCAGTTTTGCTTTATAAATTCAGGAAATTCTAGAAATTGAAGTTAAATTCATGGGACTCCATCAAAGCCTTAGCAACTGGAAAAATTGCCCCAGATCACTGGAAAACTTAAAAGGTATTTTAGAAATTTAAAAAAAAAAGATTCTAGACTCTCACAAATGTACTGTTGAACTTGTAAAATTTTCTGGTGCTCAAATTTAAATAAATACAAGAATTAATTAAAGTGAGACTACACCAATTCACAGGAGTAGCTTTGAATTAACATTATAGAACAAGATTAAAATCCTGATTTATCACAGTTAGAAGAGAAGGATTGCAACCGGGAACCCCAACCTTTGTCAAACCTGTACTGATATCCCTGAGAGTAGAGGAGTCTATTCAAAAAGAGAACGCTAGATCCCCATTAGTGTTTTTGTTTACCTCATTTTCAGTTGCAAATGTGATAACTAGAGATAAAAGAAACTGATGGGTTAAGATGACTTTGTTCTGATTAATTTTACGGTAATTCCGAGGGCTTCACTTTTAAATGAATTGTTTGAATACTAAATTATGCAGCTTTATGATCCAGGAGATAAGCAGCAGCTCTAAAGATGCCTCTGAGACTTAAAAGAGACAGCATTAGAAGCTCATTATTGCCGGCACATTTAACATGGTTAAAGTAGGGGAAAATAGCCATTAAGTTAATGTAATAGTTAAACTGCGTTAATTTGAAAAACTGCCCAGTGAAACGCTTATAGCAGAGAATGTATCTTTTTTCTTCCCAAAAATAAATAAATAAAACATTTCAAGATTGTTTTCTTGCCTCCTTAGCTCGCCCTGCCATTTCAAATTCTGGGCTCCTCCCACCTCATGTGCTTTGAGGAGCCCTCTAGATCCTGAGGTTTAGGCACAATTAGAGGGGATCTGGACCCATGTGGAATCCCTGATGTTGAGCTTTGTGGTCCATTCAAACTTATCGCCTGCACGCTGTGGGAAAATCACAGGGAAACTCAGTAGATAACTTGGGAATTCTTGTCCTAGGGAAGAGGTATTTCAATTTCCTCTAATCCGGCAGTTTTCCTGAGAATTCAGCAGAAGTTGGTTTAAACTCAGAGTTAATACCCAGATGTCCACATGCAATGTCATTTTTTTGATTCTCCCTTACTTGCACAAATCACACTTCAAGTACCAAACGCCTTTCCTCCTTCAGCTTGGTGATGTTACAGCCCTGACTCAGCCTCCTTTCTGAGTTTTCCTACTTTTAACCTATTTGCTTCCATTTCCACAAAGTGCCCATTGCTCTGGTTTATGCTTGCTTTGATTCTTTTCTTTTCTTTTCTTTTCTTTTCTTTTCTTTTCTTTTCTTTTCTTTTTTTCTTTTCTTTTCTTGTTGGTGTGCTTTGTCAGTACTTTTTTGAGATTAAAAAATGTTTCTGAAAATGATAAATAGTGAAGCAATGCACCATACATACTATTATCACTGCTTCATTTGATATTTGGGATGAAGGGAACATTGGATCACAAAGCTCCAACTGTATCCTCAAAATGGAAAATTCTCTTATCTATCTGCAGGTTTCATAAAATCAGGATATCTATCATCAGCTGCTTACTGACAATATAAATCTCAATATGTTATTAGAAATGTAAGAGGAAAAGATAACAATCATAAATATCTATGCATTAAATACAGGAGCACCTAACTATATAATTATCAATAGCTATGAAAAATCTAGTAAGCAATAACACAACTGTAAAGGGACACCTTAATACCCTATTGTCACAAAGTGATAGCTCAACTAGACAAAATATCAGCAAAGAAATATCAGAATTGAACCAAATCTATGAAAAATGGACTTAGCAGATTTTTCAGAGTGTTCTACCTAACATCATCACAAAACACATACTTCTCAGCACCACATGGGACATTTTCTAAAATAGACCATACACCAGCACACAGAACATGCGTAAGTAAATGCAAAGGAATTGAAATTATTTCATGTATATTATCTGATCATAGTGCAATGATATTGGAAATTAGTGGCAAAAGAAAATGCAAAACAAGAGACAATATGGTAGCCATTTTTAATTTCCTATTGTCTGGTTTTGAAGGTCTGTAATGCTTTCATTCTTTTGTTCTGGTTGATTTTACACTATTTTGTTTTGATTGAATTTATTGTGTGTGAAGGTATGAACAACTATTTTGAAGAAAACAAGAGACACTATGGTAGCCACTGTAGATTTCCTGTTGTCTTGTTTTGAAGTCCTGTGTTGCTTACATTGTTCTGTTCTGATCTGCTTTGTTCTATTTTGTTTCATTTTGTTTTATTCTCTTTAAAATTAAAAAAAAAGAAAATGCAAAAACTCCATAAACACATGGAAATTAAATAAGACACTCTTAAACAACTAATGGGTCACAGATGAAAATAAGCATGAAATTAAACAGCGTCTGCAACTAAATGAGAATGCAGATACAACATACCAAAACATATGGGATACGATGGAAGAAGTTCTAAGAGGGAAATTTATAGCAATGAATTCTCACATCAGGAAACAGAATGAGCACAAATAAGCAACCTAATGTTGCACCTCAAGATTCTAGAAAAAGAACAGCAAGACAAGTCCAAAGATGAAATGATGGAGGAAATTATAAAAATCACACCAGACATTAACACAGTGGAGACTAAGAAAATGATACAAAGAATTAATGAAATGAAGAGTTGTTTCTTTGAAAGAATAAAAGAAATTGATAAACTCTTAGCCAACCTTAAAAAAAATGAAAACAAAGACTCAAATTTATGCACTGAGGAATGAAAAACGTCAAATTACTACAGATCTCGTGAAAATTCAGAACATCCCAAATACCTACTTCAAAAATCTTTACTCTCATAGGATGGAAAACACAGAAGAAATGGACAGATTCCTAGATACATATAAATTACCAAAGCTAAATCAAGTAGATTCAAAAATTCTGAATAACCCAGTATGAGTTATTGAGATTAAAAATGTTATGAAAAACTTACCAAAAATAAAAGTCCAGGCCCTGACGGATTCGCTGCTGAATTCTCCATAAAATTTAGAGAACTTGTATTATCAATACTCCTAAAACTCTTTAAAGAAATTGAAAGGGAAGCAACACTCCATAACTCATTCCTGGAGACAAGTATTACCCTGATACCAAAACCAGAGAAAGACCCAATTAAAAAAGAGAACTACAGGCCAAGCTCACTAATGAACATAGATGCAAAACTTCTCAATAAAATGCTATCAAATAGAATACAACAAGTCATCAAGGAGATTACACACCATGACCAATTGGGTTTCATACCAGGAATTCAGGGATGGTTCAACATATGCAAAAAATAAATGTAATACACTATATCAACAGAGTCAAAAACAAAAATCACATGATTGTCTCAATAGATGCAGACAAAACTTTTGACAAAGTCCAAAATTCATTCACGATAAAAATCCTACAGAAAATTTGATTACATGATATTTACCCTGATCTGATAAAAGCCACCAATGACAAACCAACAGCCAATATCATACTAAATGGACAATATCTGCAGCCTTTCAGTCTAAAATCAGAAAAAAGACAAGGATTAGCACTATCACCTCCCCTATTCAATATAGTTCTGGAAACACTAGCCAGAACAATTAGATAAGAAAAAGAAGTAAAAGGAATAAGGATTAGAAAGAAAGAAGTTAAATTACTGTTATTTATAGATGACATGACATGCTACATAAAAGACCCCAAAAACTCCTCTGAAAGGCTTCTAGATTTACTGACCAAATTCAATAGCATAGATGGATACAAAATCAGCACTCATAAAACAATAACATTCCTGTACAGAAACAACAAACTCACTAAGAGAGAAATTAGGGAAGCCACAAGCTTCACAATATCATCCCAACAAATGAAATACTTAGGAATCAATCTAACAAGGGGGTAAAAGATCTATACCATGAATTTTACAGTACTCTATAAAGGAAGATTGAAGAGGATATTGGAAAATGGAAAGATATCCCTTGCTCATGGATAGCAAGAGCCTACACAGTGAAAATGACCATACTCCCAAAATTGTTATACAGATTTAATTCAATTCCAATCAAAATACCATTAGCATACCTCACAGAAATAGAGAAAACTTTCCTAAAATTCATCAGGAGCCTGAAGAGACCTAAAATAGCAAAGGTGATTCTGGGTAACAAAGGCAAGGAAGGAGGCATCACAATTCTTGACTTGAAATTATAATACAAAGCTACTGTGAAAAAAATCAGCATGATACAGGCAAGAATACAGACCTGAGGACCAGTGGAACAGATTAGAAGATTCAGAAACAAATCCAGACATATTAAATCATCTTATGTTTGACAAAGGGATGAAACATGTTCACTGGAAAAAAGTTTAATAAATAGTACTGGAAAAACTGGCTCTCTACATGGTGAAGACTCTAACTAGACCCATGATTCTCACTATGCACTAAATTAAAGTCAAAATGGATCAAGGGATATAAACAATAAGACAGAAACACTGAATATACTAGAAGACAGAGTAGGAAAAAATCTTGAAGACGTAAGTGTAGGCAGAGACTTCATGAACAAAACCCAAATTGTACCTGAATTACTTCAAAGAATCAACAACTGAGATATCATCTCATTATAAAGCTTTTCTATTTCAAAAGAACTCACTAATAGAGTAAAAAGACAACGCACAGCCTGGGAAAAATATTTAGCCAACTGTCCCTCTGACAAAGGGCTTCTATCTAGAACATATAAAGAATTGAAAAAATCAGATGCCCCAAGTTCAAAGACCCAATCCAAAAATGGGCAGCTGAGATGAACACACATTTCTCAGATGAAGAAATACAAATGACAAATAAATATATGAAAAAACATTCAGTATCACTGGTCATTTTAGAAATGCAAATTAAAAAAAAAAACAGTGAGATTCTATCTCACCCCAGAAAGAATGGCTACCATGAAGAAATGAAGCACTAACACATGCTGAAGGGGGCTGTGGGGAAAAAGGAAACCTTCTCCATCTTCGTGGGAATGTAGACTGGAACAATCTCTGTGGAAATCAGTGTGAATTCCTAAAAAAAAAAATGCATTAGAGATACCATTTGATCCAGCTATTTCCCTCTGGGTATTTTGCCAGAAAAATTAAAAACATCATACCACAGTGATATATGTGCACCCATGTTTACAGCTGCACAATTTGTAATAGTTAAATCTTGGAAACAGTCAAAATGCCCCTCAACCAAGGAATGGACAAAAAAGATGTGGCATTTTTTTTTTACAATGCAATACTAGTCAGCTCTAAAGAAGGATGAACTTGAGACTTCTGTAGGTAAATGAATGCAATTTGAGACCATATTCAAGAGTGAAATAAATCAGACACACATGTGTGAACATCATATTGTCTCCTTAATGTAAGAAGTTGCAAGAGTAAGTAAGATCCAAAATGTACAATAGATATTGTGAAATGAGAAGAAACTGTTCAAAAGGAAAAAGAAACTGGGATGGGAGAAAGGATAAAAGAAGAAAAGGAAAAGGGAAAAAAATACATATGTATGATATTTAAGGTAGTTATACTACTAAATTCTATTAGTTCATAGAACAGAAAGTTTTGTGTTTATATTGTTTGATCAATTTTTCATGCCTGTATGTTTTAATATGAGCAACTATGTTGAAGATAACAATATACAATGTGTTAGCCATTATCATTCTCATACTATACTGCTTTGAAATTTTATATCATTGTTTTTATTGTTCTCTCCCTTTAAAATAAAATTTAAAAAAGAAAATCTATATTAAAATTGAATACAAATTATATTTTAATATGTTTTTCATAGTAGCTGATTAATAGATTTTATTATGTTCATAGACATTGGTTATAAAATAGTTTTAAAAATGCTTTCAAATATTTTCTAAGATTAAAATAAATTCCATTGATAACACACAGAGCCCCAGATGTGTGCTAAAAGAAACTTTGCTATCTGGGTTAAAAGCACTTAAAGTGGTCATCCTTAACACATATCCATTACAATCAATTTCTTAGTCATGTCTATTGCTAACACCATGTCCATGGTGTTTTTCTGAAAAAAGTTGTTTTTTAATATGATGTTATTATTTGAAATTTTCAAAATTAATATATAGTTATCTTCAAATTAATATTTATAGTTAATATGTTGGAAATTATTGATGCTTCTCTGTTGCTTAGACTACTTTTAGCTAATAAAATACGTAGAAAATGATAGTACAAATATAGTTGACTGAATATATTCTCAATTTGAAGATTTTATGTTTAAATATTTCAATATTTTGTTCAGATATGTTTCAGGTACTTTTTCCTCCCATAATTGAAGTTCATTTGCTTGATATATATTTTTAAAAAATACAATCCACTAAATTGTCCCTATATTCCTTTATTTCACCAAATTTAGCTTCAGTAGATCAAAGGATTCTGAAATTTTTTGCACTTGGTAGGGAATAAAATGTTCATCTGGTTAAATATGCTTTCCATAAAACATTCTTCCTCTGAGCTGAAATATTCAGAGTACAATTATATAGTGTCAAAATTAAATGTTTGACTCATTGTGTATTTTACTTAGCTCTTCCTTTGTTGTTGTAAGAGTCTAAGATTTTCTGTTTCTGTAAGGTAACAATTGACTTAAAGCTTCAAAACCTAAAATTTTTAATTTCTATTTATTAAATACTGAGATAAAAACTTCTAATTAATTCTGCAAAGCACGCAGACCACATTTGAATGATTTATTTTAAACACTTTTGCTGTCACCTTCACCTGATTTGCAAAGTGATTTATCATGGATGCAGGCACGTTTTGAAATTGATGACAGATGAGCCTAAGCTATCATGTAAGACGACGCTTAAGTGCATATTTATTTTATGTAGTTACATAACATTTGGTAAGCCATTACTTTCAAAGTGCATATGTAAGAATATGTGTAGTTTTCATAAGGACAGTTTCAGCTGTTGGTGGAATTTTGCTGGGTGTTTGGACAAATTGGAATGAGCAGGGCATCTCAAGGCTTTGCAATGATGTATTTTGGTTTCAAGAGTGCCCCAGTCAAGCAATGACATTATAGTACCACACAGCAGTGTCCCACTCAAATTTCTACTAGGGTTATCACCACGGAAACAAAGAAAATCATTTTCAATGTTCAGCTTGTCCCTAAGTTTAAGAAACATTCATGAGCATGTCAAATGATTGATTTTCAACAAGAATTACTTCAGAAATTTTACATGTTTGCATGATATGACTGACACCCATTGAACTGGAGCTACGTTTGCACTAGAAGCCTTTGAATGCCATTTTCTTCAATAGAAAGCAAACAAATAACAACCAAAAACCTGCGTTTTGACATAGATGTTGAATCATGTCGGGCCTTTGTGCACACAGATGACATGGTTCTGTCACAAGTGCTACTGCTCGTAAGAATTTTATGTACATTATTGACTTTTTGTCAACTTTGTTGAGAATTGAGATGCTTAAGCTTGATATTTTTGCTGAAAATACGCTTTTATTTTTTCATTCTATGTTGCCAAAAAACAGTTTATTGAAGCATAAAAGTGCTGCCAATTAACCTGCTAATATTGTAAGTTTATATTATATCATAAAAACCAAAACTGTAGCAAAACGTTCAGATGCTAGAGGTACTCTGGCAGGGATTCTTGGCCTTCATTTTTCAAATATTTCACATACTGGTGGAGGATGATTTCCCCCATTTTATATTGGATCCATGAAATCTTGGCATGGTAACTTCATGCTTCTCACCTACTGCAGTGAGGAAAGATCAAGCACTCAACATTTCCTGCTATCTTGGAGCCTACCACATCACAGCTGTTGGTTACTTCTCCTACTATCTTCATTCGAGAGCAAGAACAATGCCTAAAATCAAAGGATCACTAACTGTCCTGCTCCTTGAAAGGGAGGCTTTCACTTTACTTTGTGTGTGAGGTCATAAAGAGGGGAACACATCATCACCAGTTCAGCTTTATGGTATCTGTCATGTCATCTGCAGCCCACACTCAGCTGGAAGAGATCACAGTGAGGGTGAAAAGTAAAAACCGAACACTTAGAAAAAATGCAATTTGCTTTGTAATTTAAATTCTTCAGAATTTGAAAAGCTAGGTTAGATTCACAGCAACATTTAGAGGAAGGTACAAAGGGTTTCAATATTCTTAAGTGAAATAAATTGGACACATGTGTAAATATCACATCATTTCTCTGGTGTGAGAAACCAAAAGTGTAAATTAGGACCAAAGTATATAATAGGCATTGTGAAATAGAAAGAAAATGTTCAAATGGTGGGAGGAATAATGGAGGGGAGAGGGGAACAAGAAAGAAGGTATAAGTAAAAAAATGAGAAAAGAAGGAAAAAATGGAAACAAAGATTTTGTAAATGAGAAAGGGAGGAGGGGTTGAAGAGAAGGTAGCGTAATGGGGCAAATAAAAGGGACAAGGCATATCATGTGTAGGTACAAATTCTCTGTGATGAATGTTATCATTACATATACCTAGACTTCTGAGAAAATGGTAGAGTGGCAAGCAGCAGAGAAAAGAGCCTCTCTGAGAGTCATTGTCCAGATGCTGGAATATAGAATCATGAGGAAGACAGGAAAGAAGAAAGTGGATCCTTTTGACCCAGGAAGAATCTGAAGTGCGAATTGAAGCCCACAGAGAGAGTGAAAAGAAAAACTTCAAGGATGAAGAAGGTGGTAGCCAGCAGTGTCTTCACCCTGAGATAGGACTCACTGCACAAGAGGAGCTGTTCAAACCTGGAGACGCACAGTCATGGTGACTCTGATGGCAGGTGACCCTGGAGGCCTCTGCACAGAGACTCAGCAGTTGGAGGGAAGTGGTGAATGTGGAGGACTGCACTGGCTGGCAGTGAGTGTGGAGGACCTAGTCCTCCCACAGGAGAGAGAAATTATCTGGAAACCATTCTAGAGATGGGCAGGCTGATCTTAGAACCCAGAACTGCTGCTGGCTGCATCTAGCAGCTCCCAAATTGCTTGGACTGCAGTGAGCCCAATGAGTCTGGTCTCAGGGGAGGACTGCTGAGATTATCCACTACTCCATCATAAAGCAGCTGCTGGCTTGCTGAGATAGATCAGCACAACTCAGGACTCTGTCTCCATAGGCTGTCTACTACTGAAACCAGACAGAATCCCAGAAGTGGACTATTTGTTTTTCTTTTTCTTATTCTTTTTGTTTCTCTTTCTCCATTGTTTTTATATGAGTGTGAAAGTGGTTCCTAATCTCTTTGTGGGTGTGGTTCTCTTCGGTTCTTCCTTTTATCTCTTCCATCTCTCTCTTCCTTCAGTCCTCTGTACCAGTTTCCCCAAGTTGTCATGATCCCCCTTTGTCTTCCAACCTTACTTCTAATCTCTTTCTCTACTTCCATTTCTGTGTTGTCTCCTTAATCCATTTTAAATTTTAACCCTTGAGGGCAAAATTGACACATTACAGACTTATATATTGCATATAATTATCTGGTTTGTTTTACATTTTGTTATGCAATCACAAATCTAGTTCACACAGTTAAAAGCTGCAAATTAAGGCCTACCTCAGTTTGTTGTTTTCTAAGCTGTGTTTGATGTTATTGGTTCCATTATAGCCAAAATTGACATAATTGTTCTAAACAGCTGTTCGTCCTGGTAGTCCATGTCTGAGATTAAGGGTCGCAGAAAATACATATACCCAAATTGTACCAATAAAATCTGACTGGAAAAAATATTTCCACATGCTTCTCACTTTGCGCCCCAAACGACATAGCTTTCCCTATCATGGACTGCCCTGCCCAACAGAGACACATTTCATACTACTGATGAATCTAGACTGACTTACTATTATCTTCTACAATCAGTACATTAAAGGACTATCAATTGATGTATATTTTAGTTTTAAAAAACTGTAAAATGGTGTATACTCACGACTGCATTATGTGAATATTTTTACATGCTCCCAAAATCCTTTGTATTATACCTGTTTACTTTTCCTTATCCCCTAATCCCTGCAAACCACAGATTGTTTTATAGTCCATAGTTTTAACTGTATCAGGATACCATATGGTTGCAGTCATATAAAATATAGACTTTTCATCTTGCCTTTCCATGACTAGTATTCCTTTAAGTATCATCTGTGCCTCCTCAAGCCTTGATAGCTCATTTCTGTTCAGCATTTAATAATATTTCCTTTTCGGACAACATAGCAGTGGATTTGTGCATTCCCTTACTGAAGGACATCTTGGTTGCTTTCAAGTTTAGGCAACTGTGAGTGAAGGCAATACAAACAAACAAATGCAGAGGACTGTGTGGATATGTTTCCAACAGTTTTCAATAAATACCAAGGAGTGTGGGTGCTGGATCATGCAGTGGCATTGTGTTTAGTTTTGGCCAAATCTGCCAAACCATCTTCCAAAGTATTTGTGTCGCTTTCCATTTCCATCAGCAATGAATGAGAGTTGCTCGTCACACTCTTGCCAGAATTCCAGGTTTATATTCAAGCAAATATTAATAGTAATACCTCATTAAAATAGAGAGAAAAGTTAGATCAAGTCTAACTTGGACAGGATGCCACAAGAACAGGAATAAATGAGTCTCAGAAGACAGAGAAGGATTTATGGCCTGAAGTTACAAGTAATCAAGTTGGGGACAGACACATGTTTGCAGCCTCAGGTCCATTAGCCACAGAAACACAAGAGAAAATCAAACAAAAACAAAACTCCAACAAACCTTAAGAAACAGAAGCAAACAATTTAAAAGAATAGTTAAAGGAATACAAATGGGAAAATTGGTTACAGGAAACTCCTAAAGTTTAAAAAACTGTGTGTGATCATTGATAAATTGTGTCAAAGCAAGGTGTCTGTTAAAAAATAAAACTACACATTTATCCTAAAAACCAGCCAAGGAGTCAGATTTCAGAATATAAGCAGGTTCAAAGATAAAATAGTAAAAATTGAAATAAAGGCAAAAGGAAAACTGATATACAATAAATACAACATTGCAGGGAAATTCAATGTGCTATATAGCTACAAGGATTGTAAACTTTATGTGGAAATCGAGCCAGTACCAAAGAATACACTAAGTAATGCTGAAAGAAAATAGAGAGATTTTATCTCCTGTGTCTAGAAAGCTAGAGAAAAATGCGATTGAGAAAACTCACAGACACAGAAAACAGGCAGCAGGGATACAAACCAGCCATGGAGGGCATGTGAACATGGAAGAGGTGATGGGGGTGGGGCAGAAATGATACTGTGCTTGTGAGACAAGATGACTTATGCATTTTCCAGAAAAAAAAAAAAAACCAATGTATGACTATGCAATTCACTGGTTCACCATGTTCTGGGGAAAATTCTTGAAAATACAACTTTTCTGCTTTACTTTACAATATGTTTAATCTCGATATCATGATGCCAACTTGACCTGTATAGAATAAAGATGAGACTGCAAAGAGAGGACTAGTAGTGGTAACAATGAAGTGATGGTATAAAGCAATGATGTTTACATTATTTTCATTTGATTGAGGGGTAGATACATAGGCTCATATAGCAGAATGAGTTAAAAAAAAGAATCTGGATCCTAAAACGTATACACACACAGACAGACACGAACACATGCAGGCACACACACACACAAACACACACACACACAGGTATGAAAAGAAAAGTTTATTCTTAAGTAAATAAATTTCAAAGATTATTTAACTATTTCAAAAATCTTTTGATATATGTCTTTATCCCACTCTAGAGCAAAAATATATCCCAAATGTCAAATTCGGAAAAATAAAAGTTCTAGAAAACATATAAGCAATTAACTGCAATCTCAAAATGCAAAAAATTTAAACTGATAACAAGATGGATTAATCACAATACAAAATGTTAATATGTCAGTCCACTAAAAAAGAACAAAAAAACTATTTATCAAAGTAAACAGTAATTTAGAAAGGCAAAACACACTTGAAGTAAATAAACCACATAAAAGGATGATATGACTCATCAAGATTATATCAAAGTGACAAGAAAAACAGTAAAAAATATTAGAAAAGTTTATGAGGGTCAGAGAAAACTGACAGAAAAGATATGTACATGTAATAATATAACTTTGCTACATTTCTGAAAGTTATTATTCATTGCTGGTCAAATACAGGCTGCTAAACCATTCTGAAAAATAAGTTTCCATGTTCTCATAATGACGCACATTCACGTACCTTAGGATCTAGCAATTCCTTTCCATCAAATTGAGCTTTACTAATATTCAAAGGATGATACACAAATGTTGATAATTCCACCACTAATTTTAAGATAAGATTCTGAAAACAAGCAGGAATATATACCTACAGCATTTAAATTTTCTTCAAATAGGTAGATGATCATACAACTTTACTTAGGAGTAGCTTTCACTTCCACGCTGTGCTGTACATTTTAAAAATATATATTTATTTCTGTTTGGATATTGTATTTTATCTGATTTTGTTAGAATGACCTACTATTGCTCTATTTCTTTATCAAAATAAGTAAAATATTGCTCTCTCTATATGCCTATATGTAAATATTATGTGTATATATTTAAATATTAAATATTTAATTTAGATACTATATTTAAATATATTTTATATTAGCATGACTGAGACATAGAAATAGGACCCATGCAGGGCAAATTGCTGGAGCAAAAAGTGAAATCCACAGACCCATTGCTGAGTTTTCTAGGAGTGCAGTGATAAACTGCCATTAACCGTGCTGCTTAAAAACAAGATACAGATTTTCTCACAGGTCCAATAGCTGCAGCCTGCAATTGGACTTTGGCTAGAGTGACTCCTTTTCAGGTATCCTGGGTAAAATTATTTCCTGGCTTCTATTCTAACATAGTGTAGTTGCCAGCAATGGTTGGCTTGTAGACTCTTCACTCCAATCTTTGCTTTGTCTTGATAAGGTTTTATCCTTTTATAGCATATCGGTTTGTTCTCTTCTCTTTTTGTTGGAACTCCTGACATATTGGATAAGAAGTCTCTTTACTTCAGTATTACTTCATTCTTATTATTACTTTTGCAATGACAAATTCCAAATAAAG
>RJWT010004939.1:0-32389 GCA_004365215.1 Cuniculus paca
TTTTTTTTTTTTTTTCTGTACTGGGGATCAAACTCATGACCTCATGCTTACCAGGCAAGCCCTTGAACCACTGGGCTAACTACCCAGCCCAATGTTTACATTCTTTTTGTGGAGTTGGTGTATGCACATAACATATCTTAATTCCTTTTTTCACCTCCTTTCTTTCTCTTCCTTCGTCCTCCATCTCTTGATCCTCTTCCCATTTGAGAAAGATCTGTCTCCTTGGTTCCTGTTATCTGTTTTTGTTTTGCTTAAAAAGTGTTATTCTTAAGATATATGCTAAAATATATACCAATAAACCTAACATCATGTGTGAGATTTGCTATAAAGTAATTGAGGAGAATTAGAGGCAGTAGGGATGTGTGATGAAGCAAAGTTGGAATGTATAAATAGTTGTTGAAGCTGAGCTTTTTGACAAGTTTTCAATTTTTGTAATGTTGAAATTTTCTGTAAAAATGTATGTGTCAGGGCTGAGGCTGATAGCATGACTGAATGAGGGAGCATTTGCTTAGATGCTGGGGGACTTAGGTTCAACAGCCAGCACTGCAAAACCAATACAAGATGTGTGTGCTTATATAGATAATATATGTTGAGGTGGAAGGGGTGGGAAAAACAAGGTTCTGTAGAAATGCTAAGTCACAGAAATGCTACTTAATATTTTTTTATATCTTGTCATCTATTCCTTCTGACCATGTACATTAACGATAAAGTCTTAGTTAAGAAACTTAATTTCTGGATGTCTTAGTTAAGAAACTTAATGTCTGTCACTGCATAGGTTCCAAGGAGGTTCACTAAAGAGTTGGTGACTCTAACTTATTCTGGGGAGAAAAGAATTTTAGGACCCATCAGTGTGACACATAGGCAGATTATTTTAGACCGAGTTAGAAGGTAAGAGACAGTAGGAAAGGGCCAGAGTTTGATCAGCCAGAGGGGCCATAGTCTGATGAAGAGAGTCAGACTGGCCTGCTTATCAGAGAACGAGACTAACTTTTATAGATTAGATGAGGTGGGGGAGGATCAAATTGATCATTGTCTCAATTATGGTTTTGTACGTCGAGAGAAATCCTTATGATTTGAGGTGCTATTTGGTTCCCAAGAGATGATTGCTTGTGCTTGTGGAGGGGAGCTGCCTATGTTCCTGTTATAAAGTAATTGCTTCTGTTTGAGTGAGGCGATTCCGCCCTGGAGTGGTCAGTGAAGCTCTGCTTTTCTTGGAACTCTGTGTGCTTCTGTGGTTTTATATTGGTGGAGACTTTTGGGTACTGCTCTGGAGCGTCTGGAACTGGGCAGCTGAACAGTTGAATTGACAACTAGGTGTTCTTGCAAACCCCAGAATTGCTTTAGTTACTCTTATCTTGGTATTGTCAGACTTGAAGGGGGATGAGACAGACTAGGTAAATTTAGGGTTATACATTTAACAGATACTCTTCAATTGATTAACCTGCCTCCATGCAGAGCTGAGCGGGAATTTGACTCAGAGCTTTAAGATTATAAGGGAAACATAAAATGAAGGCACAGATGCCAAGCTTTATTAGTTATCCTTTGGGCATCTATAAGTCTAGCCTGTAGATCCCTGACTGTCTCAGAAGAAAATACAAATTATGCTTTCCCTGAGTAACAGGTTAAGGCTCAGGAGTTCTTCCTTCATCTCTATGGTAGTCTCTGTGTAACTTCAATTTGTGTAGCTCACGATTTCCAATATGCATTTGGCCGCATATCACTAATTAATATCTTGTGAAATATAGTAGGCAAGGAACTCACCAGAGTATAAGGTCACTAAGGAGGATGTGTGGCTTAAAATAGATGGGGGAGTAGAGGTTGAGCTTGTTTAAAGGGTAAGGAGGAGATTTTAAATTGACTTTGTCCACCTTAAAGTCAGTTATTATGCTGTGTGGGGTGGTTTTACCTAATTTTAGATGATAGTCTTTATTTGGCAAACAGATTTGTACTTATCTGTCCCTGGAAGTGTTCTGTATAACTGAGTTAATTGAAATACTGAAAAATATGTGTGGTGGGTATAATAATTGGCCCTAAGTGCTGTCTGAGGCAAGACACTAGGGAATTTTCAACTGACTTTAAAATAGAAGTTGTTTATTGTCTCTTGATACTAAATGAGTTCCTTTGTACTGTTAAGGGATGTTCTTATATATCACAAAAGTTTTCAGAGGGTCTTGTCATTGTGAATTGCTATAAATTGGGATAGGTTTATCTTGCGTTTTCTAGGCTTTAGTAAGACATAATTAAGAAACAAGCAGTCACAATGTACAATTGAATATAATAAAATTAATTTAAAAGGGTAATGCAGATTTGCTTATTCTTTGAGAGAAGCCTTATGTTATTATATAGTGTTACACATCTGAAACATTTCTTTACTGTGTGCTTTTTTTACGCAAACTGAATTATGATGAGACTCTTATTTTTATAATTTGGTAGAAGCATTTATAGACATTTATTGTATATAAAGTATGCTGTACAGTATAATAGGCTTGGAAGGCTTCTCAGCTTAGTGTTTATATCAATTCTTTGCAGTCTCTCTTCCTCCTCTGCAGTTTGTGCTTTCTAATATGTCGAATTGCCTTTAGTTTCCCTGGTGACATAATAGATACATGTTTCTGTTGAACATTTCTAAGATTGGCTATTTTACATTTTAAAGGAAAAGAAAATCTGATTCACACTTTGCGTAAGGGCTAGCTAGATCTAACAATGTAACCAAATGTCTCCTGGTTAGAAGCAGTTTGGGAAAAGATAACAGGATTCACATTTTGAAGAGTCATGCCAACTGTTGACTTTTTTCCTGTGTTGGGTTCAGTAGCAAAAAGGAATATTGTGTTTCAGGAAGATCAATAAGGCAGTACATAATTGTTTTCCTGTTTGGAGTGAAGTTTTAAAACTAGTTAATCCTTCAGTATTTTTTGAGAGTTTAATCACGCTTAGTTCCTGCCTTGTGACAGTTTTACAGTATTTTGTAAATACATAAAGATGATTCCCTGTCTGATGCTCTTTTTATTTTGCAGTTAAAAAAATTAAGTAGAATTGTCCTGACAAGTGAGAAAGCCATGCTGTTGAGGGCTTAGATTCTTGATGACACTTTGTGACTTCCATTTGGTCCATTCAGAGGTCCATTTTGAGTACATTTTTGAATAGGAGTCACTGAGATTTGATTCTTACTGTAGATTGTGTGATAGAGAGTTGTCATTTCCTGATAAGTAATTTTTGGATTTATGAAGCCTTACTTGTAATTATTTTTTCTAAGTTGAAAGGATTTCAATCGGTAGTTTTGTTAATCTTTATTATTTCTGAAAGAGAAGTCACTGGATACCAACGCAGAATACCCTTAATAGACAATTAAGTCTATTAACTGTTCTCAGAAAGAATGACTTTATGCTAAACATTTTGTAGGTGTCACCAAAATGCAGATGTATTATGGTAAACATTTCTTATACAAGGCTAATTAGTTATATGTGGGTGTAATCTGCTGCTAATTCTTCTTGTGGGTATGTCAATCTGTGTGTGCGGTGTTTATGGCTAAGGAGGTCCTAGGAGACTAGTAAAATTTTCCTTGAGAATTTAACCAACAAAGTAACATTGCCTGTGTTTTGAAAGGTGGTACTGTATAATATTCTGTGTGGGCGATGATAACAAAATACATTTTCTCAAAGTTGTGAAGTCTACAAGCCCAAGATCAAAGAACCATCAGGGTGGGTTTCTGGTGAAGACTTTCTGGCTTATAAATTGCCACCTTCTTGCTTTGTCTTCCCATGGCCTTCCCTTTCTGAGTGGAGAAGCTTCTCTCCTGTCTCTTCCTTTTGTTGTAAGGACACCAGGCATGGCAGGTTAAAGCCCCTCTTTGACTTCACTTAACCTTGATTATTACTTCTGTAGATCTTATCTCCAAATATAGTACAATCACATTCAGGTTTCAACTTACAAATTTAAGGTAGGGATACAGATCTGTATCAATTCACAATAAATGGTACCATGGGCACTCTTTATTACTTGTTTAAATACTTCAAACTGCACCCAGAATGATAGTCTGTCATCACCTGATAATCTTGAGGCCCAGGCAGTAGCCCTGGTCAGCCTCTTAATGTCTCATAATTGGCTTTTAACCTTACTGCATGCTTTTCCAGCTTACAATGTTTATTAGTCTTCTACTAACAATTGTACAATTATACTGTACACTCCTGTCTTGGTTACTTTTCTGCTCCTGGCCCTGCAAAGACTCATGTACATCCTTTATGCAAAAAGACGTTTAGTCCATCTCCAAGAGTTGCCAAAGTCCTAACAGTTTCAGCATTGCTGAAAGGCCCAAGTCTAAACTCTCCTCTGAGATTTAAGCAAACTCTTAGCTATGAGCCCCTGTACAAATGAAAAGATAGTTAAACACTTTCAATATTCAATGGCACAAGATAAAAATTTCCATTCCAAAGGGTAAAAACAGGGATACAAAGGAATGGCACCTAAGGAAGTCCAAAACCCAGCAGGCAAGCATTAAGTCCTGGAGCTCCACATTCAATATCTGAAGCAATCTGGTTGTGAGCTCCAAAGGACTTGAGTGACTCCACCTCCACAGCACTTCTGGTGGTTGTAGCTCCCACGGCTTCTCTCTTGGGCTGACTTTGCTCACTCCTTACAGGTTTCCTTAGACGATCCACACTCCTCGTTTTCACAAACTTCTGGGTTCTCCATTGCACCTTTGCTTTCATACTCACAGCTTCACACAGTGCCCTCTCAGGTACACTGCCTGACCTCCCTCCCAGGCCTTCTGAAATCAGGATGGGAGCCTTTTTAACCTCAGAACTCAGATTCTGTATGCACCTAAAACCAGTGCCATGAGGATAATGGTGAGATCTGCTACCAGTTGAAACAATAGCCAAGCTCCCCTCTCTCTTGGTTGTAGCGGTCAGGTGCCTAGATTGTTGAGCACTCTGAACTTGATTGTGAGGAACAGATTCTCTATGCCGCCACCATTCTGGAACCTTGCATAGCTTCTGCCACCATTCTGGAGCATAGTGTGGCTGCTGCCATTCTGGATCATGGTGCTCTACAGCTTTCTCCTCAAAGCAGTTTTTCTCTTTTGCAGTTTTGAGGCTGCAAAGCGTGGAGTCCCACTGCTGCTTGTGTTGCCCCACTGCTGCTTGTGTTGCCCCCAGTTCATCTTTTATATTCTCCTGTTCCGTCTCAGCAATTGAGATCTCCTCAGCTCTGTCTTTTTAGTCCACGGCTTTACTGGAGCTTCCCTTTTGGCCAAACTCACAATGTCTTAAATCATCCTGCTGGGCTCTTTGCTCTTAATTTGCAAGATAGATTTGGCTAAAAGCCTCCAACAGTAGCAATGCCACAGCCTCAACTTTTGACTGCCTTGAAATTTCTTCTGCCAGATCAATTAGTCCTCCACCCTTAATCTCAGTTTCAGGCAAAGTCTCTGGACACAGGCAAAATGCAGACAAACTTTCTGCCAACCCATAACACATATCATTTGGAGTCCAACAACCAACGCAGTTCTTCCCAGCAGAAACCTCCCAAGCCTGGTCTTTACTGGCAAGATTTCTGTCAGCCTTCTGGTCTTCTGATCTCTGACCAGAATCTCCCATGCAGAATAGCCTGACATTCCAGCTTTACTTCTTCAGTCAACATCTCCAAACCTTTCCAAACTCTTCCCAAAAGACATTCCCAAAGGCTCATGAACCTCATGGTCAGGTATAGTTACAGCAATGATTCCACTCCTGGTACCAAATTCTATCTTGGTTACTTTTCTCTGGTTGCTGAGAAAAAATACCTGATGCCCAAAATGAAAGAAGGAAAGGTTTATTTAGCTCACAGTTTGTGGAGGTTTCAGTCCATAATCAGTTGGCTCCAAGGCAAAAAGGCACATGGCAGAGGGCAACAGTTCATGGTGGTGGAAAATAGCATAAGCAACATGAGCAAAAGGGGACAAGCACAGAGAGAAGACTCTTTCTGTCCCTTATATTGTATGTAGGCCACACCCACTTGGATGTGGCACTCACACCTGTAATCCCAGCATTGGACCATGAGTCATTCACAAACTCTAGAAGCCCGCCTCCCTGACTGCATGAGGCTTTGGGAAAACATCCAGACTCAAACCATAACAACTCTCCAAAGAAACTGTTTGACTTGAAATAACAGAAGTTGCACTGAGAGGAGGAAATTAATAAAACATAATTTGATCAATTTAGTCCTGTAAGTTCCCCAGATTTTGTCCTTAGATTAATATGAATCATTGGAAAATTTCATGCTTAGACTGTATTTAGAGTATTTCAAAATCTTTAGGTCTGAATTGGGTTTTTATGTGTGTTCCTGAAGGAATTTGTAAGAAATGGTAATGTAAAATGTATTACTTTGTTTTAAGGTTTTTGTGGGCATCATTCACTATATTGTATGATGTCTTCCTTATGTATGTATGTATGTGTGATTGTATTTATTTTGTTTGTTTGAGTCAGGGTCTTGCTATGTAATTGTATTTCAGGCTGGCCTTGAGCTCACTGTGTAGCTAAGGCTGGTTTGGAATCCACAGCGATCCTCCTTCTTTAGCTTCCCAAGTGCAGGAGTGCTGGGATTATAAGTGTAGGTGACCGCAGTTGCCTTTTTTTTTTTTGGTACCCTTATTGTGTTAAGTAAAAGGTTTCTTTTACAATTTAGGCTGAGTGAAAGGTTTTTTCCCCTTAGTAGAACAAGAATCTGTCTTCTTAAGAGTGAGAATTATAATAGTGTGTATGTCACTTTTTATCTTGGCTACTTTTAAGCTCAGATTTAGATTAGGGGATCAATTCATTTAAACTATGGTTGTGTTTTTTTTTTTTTAATTCGTATAGTATTGTTTTGCCCTACATCTTTTTAGTACAACTTTCTCATGTGTATTTTATTTTTTATTATTTACATTCATGTACAAACCTGCTCAGATCTGTCTCTCTTCCTTTTTAAAAAATGAGGTGGGATATAATTAAACTGAAATGTGAATTTAGAAGCTGTTTTTCAGTTTCACCATTAAGTACTGGTTAAAAGTTTTTACTCTTTGGCTGGGTGCTAATGTCTATGTGGCTTCAAAGAGCACCCAGAGTCAAAACTTGCGAAGTTGTGCCTGGTCTGGCTCCCAGTTTCCTCCCTGACCTCATCTCCTGTCTGGTCTTAAAACCACATGGTTTTGAGATCATGCCCTGTGCCCTCTGCCATCTCCTGTGCCCTGAACATATCTTGCTCCAGGGCCTGAGCATCTGCTATTTTTTCTGCAATCAGTTTCCAGGTAATATGATCTATCCCCCTCACTTCCTTAGTAAGTTCTCTTGAAATGCCATCTTCATTCTAGCTGCCCTCATTGGCTAAAATAGCCCTATCTTTCTACTTGGCTTTTGTTTTTCTGTAGCTGCTACCTTCTACTGCCTGCCTTTTCTCATGAGTGTAAGCTTTATGAGGAATGGGTTGGGTTTATTTATTGCTGTATCTCTAGCTGCTTAGAACTGTGCCTGGTAAGTAATAGGTGCTTAGTAAATATTTGTTGAATGAATCAGTGAATTAACAGGGTGACCATAGCTATTGCTTGTCCATTCCCAGAAATTTTTGAACAGGCATTTATTTGTATGAAACGATCTAGTTGTAATTGTTTCTTAAGGCAGGGAGCTGTTCTTATGACCTCTCCAGATCTCACATCTTGTTCCTGCTTGTTATATAGCTTTTACTAAACACTTAATGTACCAGGCACTGTTAAAAATATAGAGAAAAGGTCTGATTTTGCTTCATAAATAGCTATCTTCAGGAATTTTAGAAGAGGAAAGCTTTAGGAGAATAGACTAACAATGTTGTGATTCATAGATTACTTATTTTGTTCCCAGTAACGTATCAGCCAATACTTCTATCTTATGTTAAGTTTTACAAAGCACATTTACACAATTCACCAATCTACAACGTTGTGGTGAGACAGGAATTCTTACTATCTTGCTTGTTATATGAGGAAACACCAGACCTAAAGAAGTGAAGTGAATTTCTCAAGATCAAGTAGCTTAAATTTACAGAGTCCTATTTGAATCTGGGTTTTTGCATTGCAGAACTTTTAGTTGTTTGAGGTTTACATGAATGCCTCTTCTTTGATATGTTTGATGAGGGTGGTAAGAAGGTTTTCTGGTGTATTCCTTATGAATGTATTCTAGATTATGGGGTTTTTTTCTTTGTGTTTTATTTCTTTAAATTTTTTCCCCCTTGAGTGATGGGCCACCTTACGTTCATAGGTATTTTCTTTTATTTAAGCCTTCTTTTGTCTTTTTAAATAAAAATATCGACTTTTACGTGCTTTCTCCTGTCTAAACTTTATTACACTCTTCAAGTCCAAAATGAAAGCAAAATTGGTCCATAGAAGGAACCAGTGATGTTGACTAGTTATTTTCCTTTCAAAACATTTGACCAGTCAACAGAAATAAGCAGCTGGTATAAAAAAGGAAACAGACAAATTGAATTTTCAGTCTCCGGTTATTTGCCCTGGGTTTTAATACTTGTTTATAGGACTTACTTGGAGATGATAGTCTGTGAGTCCATGTAGCATACCTGTTCCTACTAGCTGCTGTTAATAGAAGCTTCACAGTACCATAGCCCTTTTAGCCCATTAGGCAAATACATTTTTTGCTAGGAATTAATTAATCATGGTTAGAGATATAATTCATCATGCAAAATACCAGAGCTGTCTTAGTGAAAAATTCTTAGTGATTCAGAAATGTCTCCATGTCCAGATTAAATACTTACTCTTCTATGTTCCTTTGTTAACTTGTAATAGTTTGTAAATTATAATCACTTTGAGACAGGAATGGAGAAAAACCTAAAGAGTGATTCAGTAATCTGAATGCATCTTGGAGTGGCAACTTTAAACCATTTGTCCTTTGTGCTTGTCTTTTTATTTTTTTATGGCTCTGGGGATTGAACCCTGGACCTTGAACATGCTAGGCAAGTGGTATACCACTGAGCTACATCTTTTAATTCATACCTTTAAACCTTCTTGTTCAGATCCAAGACTTATTACTGAAAAAGCTCTGTGTCCATTTCTAGCTGTCCACTGTGATCTCTACCTGTCAGCTGGAGCATGGTTAGGGTGTAGCAGCCCTGGAGTTGAAGGCAGAAAAGATAGGCACTTGTGATGTGCACAGTGGAATGAACATATGCTTTGGAGTTAAGTATATATAACTTTAATCTCAGCTCTGATATTATTGTGCACATGTGTGCAAATTACCTCTCTGAGCCTGTGATTTCTTAACCTGTAAAAAGTGTGATGCTCCCACCCAGCTCATTAGACTATTTTGAGGATTGTATTGAGGACAGAAAATAGCAACTGTATTGCCTGTTGTACTATAAAGACTCAATAATTTGTACCCCGTGCCTCACTGTTACCTCTCTTCCCAACATGCAGGGCAGAGATGCACATTAATTTCAGCATTTATCTTTAAACTTTTACAAATAGAAGATAAATTAAAGTTGGCTTGTTAGTGATAAGATTTTGGCATGATAGAGAGACAAAGAAAGGAGAAAAGAGGCCTTTATTGGGGGAACGGGAGAGCTGCAGAAGAGATGCAAGGATCCTCTGAGGGAACAAAGGGATGAGCAGGCTTTTTATCAAATTACAATTGGGAGGGGTTTGGGGCTGGATGAAGAGGTCATGTATGTGTTGGATTGGAGGTCTTTTGGTGTGTGCGGGACCAGGGACAGGAGATTTATTGTTGGGCTGGGGGAAGAAGAAGAAGGAAGTCAAATAAGTTATTATTTCTGGCCCCTGTTGCCATCTCAGACCATCGTCATGATGGCTTGGTGAATTTTACATGGGCAGGAAGCCATCATTCCCATCCTTTGGTTGTTAGGGGGTGACATGTCTCTGTGGCTGCTTCCTGCTGAAAGCAGGAATGTCATAGCATTTTAATAAGAGCTATGACAAATCTTGGGACAACTGGTAGCTCCCATGTAGAAGTCGGTGCCATTGTTAGTGAAGGTTTGTATCTTGGATTTGAGAAATCCTGAAAAAAATCAGAAAATGCAAGGTGCTATGAGAAGGCAGGTCAGTTAGCATTTACTATCAGAGGGATATTAGATAATTTTTGGTCTGTATTTTTAAAAAATGCAGTGTAATTTTAGGCTAGGTTACTAAAATTATACTGTCCATGTTAGGAGATATTAAAACCTCTTTCTGTTTAGAAGTTTGTTGTATTCATTTCTGAGCACATTGTGAGAGTTAGGGTAGTGAAGCTAAATAAGCCAGATGGCACAGGTTGAGGTCTGGCTGTACAACTTGAAAGCTTTGTGCCTTGAACAAACAACTCAGTATCTTCTTTAGAAATAAGATGATGATATCCACTTCATAGGGTTGTTGTCAGGGATAAATGAATTATTATTTTAAAACACTTACATTAGGTGGGTTTGGGATGCACACCTGTAATCCTGATACTTTGGAAGCCTGAGTTAGCAGGATTGCAACTTTGAGTCCAGCCTGGGCAATTTAGCAATTTAGCAAGACCCTGTCTCAAGAGCTGGGGGTGTAGCTCAGAGTGAAGGACCTGGATTCAACCCCCCCAGTACCACCAAAAAACAAAAACATAACAAAACAAACAACAAAATCATTATTTTATTTTCTTTTTTCCTTTTCCTTTTTTTTGTTTTTTCTCTTTTTTTCAAATCTCCAAATCATTAGTTTAATGCCTGGTGCACAGTTAAGTTTTATGTGTTAGTATTTTTTTGAGGAGACTTCAGAGGAAAGCAACAAGTGTGGTATGCTGCTTGGAAGCCACAATGTTGAAGAAACAGTTGAAGAAATTGGAAGTATTTAACTTGAGAAAGAAAGCTATTTATCGAGATCCTCCTGTCATTTAAAGGGATATATTACAGAAGATGTAATAGATTTAAATTTTGTGTTACTGAAAAAGAACAAAAATCAATGGGTAGAAATTATAAAGGGGCTGACTTTATTTTAATGAAAGGCTTTATAACAAGTAGAACTCTTCAAAATTGCAATGAATTGCTTTGTGAGCTAGTGAGCTTTGCATATTACTGAGGCTTAGACAGCTGAAGAGAGAGGTTCCTGACCTGGCTTAGGTAGGGTGAGCTAAATGACAAGCGTTTTTTCTAGACTGCTTTCAGTTCAAGTTAAGTGATAGTCTCAAAGTAAGATAATCTCACACTGCAGTTTGCTGGGGTTTGCTAGTATCCCCCAAAACTATCTGTAGAATTGTCTGCTCTTTCATGTGTTAATGGTTTATCATTCATTCCATTTGCAAATATTTATTGTCTGAGGTATTGTATTTCTGGATTCATTTCTCAGAAAAGAAAACAGCTTGAAAGTAAATCTTTACTTCCCACTATTGCTTGACATCATGCTGTCATTCAGTTCATGAAGGAATACAATGATTCAGGTTGCTTTGTTGTTGAGAGACACTTTTCTTTGGGTCTGATATGTTTCTGAAGATCTTGTGAGCACAAGCACTGAGTACCCTTTGTTTTAGACTATGTTGTCAAGGTTGTTTGCTTAACAAAAAACCTTGGAAAATAGGAATCTGTCCCTCTACATTAAAGGGCACTTGGTTGTTCAGGATTCCTCTTAGCTAATTAAGATGGGGTGGGTATCCATATGGGCCCATCTAACCTGCACAGGACTTTGGGGGGAGGGGAATTGATACCAATACACTGATGCTCATGCTGCTTACTATGCTGTGATAAAGTCCTTAGTCTCTTACCCAGGACTTTTGTTTCTTCTGTTAGCACTCATATAATTATAGCAGGCTAATATTAGGTTGCAAATAGTAAACATTCAGACTTCCTGCAACTCTTGACGTTAAGGAAGAGTAAAGTAGAAATCAGAGAGGTTAAATCTCATGCCCAGGGCTGTGTGATCTAGAATTTGGGAGTGGTAAGATTTAAAACTTTGTTTCTACACCTGGGCATGGTGGGTCATGCCTGTGATCCCAGCTAGGAAGGCAGAGGCAGGAGGATCATTGTGAGTTTGAGACCAGCCTGGGCTATAAAGTGAGATCAAAGCCAGCACATAACAAGACCCTGTCTCAAAAAGACCAAAGAAAACAAAAACAAAAACAAAAAACCCCACAAAAAACCAAACTCTCCCCCCAAAAACAAACAAAAAGATACATATATTTTGTTTCTAGAAGATTACTTTTCATATTATTATTTTAAAAAATGCTATTGCCACTGCTGTTCTTGCTACAGGTTGAGCATTGCTAATGTGAAAATTTGAAATCTAAAATGCCCCAAATTCCGAAACTTTCTGAGTGTTGACGTCATACCACAAATGGAAAGTTCCAAACTGTGAAACTTTGTTTTAAGCACAAAATTACTAAAATTATTGAATAAAATTATTTTCAGGGTATGTGTATAAAGTGTACATGAAACATAAGGTATATGTATAAAATTTCATGTTTACACTTGAGTCCCATATGCAGCACATCTCATGCATATGCAGATATTCCAAAATCTGAAACACTTGTAGTTCCAAACATTTTGAATGGTGAAGACTCAATCTGCACTACTATTACTGTTACTATAACAATAATAGCTAACAAACGCAACCAACATTTGATCAATCTTTGTTGATTTCATTTAACATTTATCAGTAATCCTATAAGGGAATATTGTATTATCTCCATTTTTTAGATGAGTAAAACGAGATGCTGTTACCAATGTAGTAAATATGGTGGAGCCAGGATTCTTACTTAGGTCTGCAAACAGACCAACCTGGGCTTTAAATCCCTGTGCTATCCCTCACCCTCATTGTGTGAGGTAGGGCAAATTAACTTAACCTCTTCAGATCTCAGCTGCTTCCATTTGTAAAAGAGGAGGGGAGATAACAGGACCCTCACCAAAGGGATTATACACACATTCTACAAAATGTGCCACACAGCTGCTTCCTGGCAGCTTGTAAGCCTCTCTAAATATTAGGGGCTACTATTATTATCCTTTCTGCCTTCTTTTTCTCTAATTAAAAAGAAAAACTTTAATGGTCTTACACTCTCCAAGTTCAATGATGTATTTTATATCAAGAGGATGAATTTCTTATGTGGGGCATTCCTGACACAGGATATGTCTTACACAAATATTTTCTTTAAAATGAGAATAGGAGCAAAAATCCCCTGTAGACCCAATTTACTCTAATCTTCATTTTAGTAACCCCATTTCCTAAGTAACTCCTAATGATCCAGTAATGTGTTGCAGTGACAGCTGATGCCAGAGAAGGTGTCCTCTCTGGGCCTGACATTTTCCTTAATGGTAATTCTAGCTAGTTAAGGTAAACAATGTGAAATGTTTGGCATGTTTCCTTCTACAAATGGTAGTGGAGAGAGGAAATTATGAAAACCATTGTAAAGATGGCAGACTGATGTAGTGTAGCTTTGAAAATTTGTGACTACAGTATTTGCTGTTACAAAGGGAAATGATAGAGTTAAATATTTAGGAACCTTTACCTTTGGGACAGTTGATAAACTGAAGGCATTTTCTGATTGTGCTTTACTTTAGATTAATAGCTTGGACGCTTTCACATTTAAAGAGCAAAGTTATGTATCACGCAAACATTGGGAAGGCCTGCTAAGCTAGTTGGTACCTAAATATTGCAAGTAATCTTTGTAGCTTTATCTGTGAAACCAAGTTCCTGCTAAATTTTCCATTTTGATTTACTTTAGTAGTCAAATACTTGTGCAATATTCTATACCTGAAGATAATCTAGGAAAGCATCTGATGTGGGATCACCAGTTTACAAGTAGAGAAACTGGTTCTGGTATGGTAAAGCCCTTAGCTCAGTTAGTTCCCACTAATGTTGCTTTCCTGAGTATCCTACTATAAAGCCTTTGTGGCTTTTGCTTTTTTTTTTTTAATCACATTTATTTTATCTTCTATTTCATATGATACTTGGTCTCTTGGTATCTCTAACACATTTACAAAATTCATTTTGGAGGTTAGACTGAAGTCAAAGACTAACCTCCTGAATTTTCCTCTAAATTGAAAAAGATGTGTTATATATTGTGTGGCTCATGAATTAAGATTCTTTGGTATGAATGGCAGTTTGGAGAAGTCTGTCATACAGTATTTTGCTTGGAGTTATCTAGAAGTGGATATGTGATTGATTTGCTGACAGACCATCTCTGAAAGCAGTTCTAATGATGGACTTGTAATTGATTGCATCTATCATTGAGAGCCTAAAGTAACCCCCACCCTAAATTAAAAAAGATAAATGAAATAAACTAGGTTGAATGTATAAGCTGACAAATCTGAGGGAATTTAATGAAACTAAATCACCACAGCCAACAGATAAGAGGAAAAAATTTCTTTGTTACTGATTATAATACTAAATTAAAAATTATCCAAGAATGATAATAGAGGAAACAAAGATCTGTGGCCCATGTATCAAGCTAAGTTATTGAAAGATTTTTAATAAGTGTATCAGTCTCATGCTCTGGTTATTGTTGATTCCTATCAATCTTGTTAGTGCTGTTTGAAGAATGGTAAGTGTAGGACTGTCTTGTACCATAGGCTAGATTACTGCTGTTACAACAGGTTTTACAATTAATATGACCTTATTTGCAGACTGCTGGGGTCTGTACCAAGTTCAGGTCATTCAAACGAGCTCTTTGCCTCAGTATATGAGTAGTTTTATTAGTAGTACACTTTCAGCTACCTATAAAAGAGGACCAACTGAAAGTGACTTAAACAGGATATTTATTATCTCCCCTAACAAGAAGTCTTGAGGAAAGGCAGCATCAGGCCTAGCTGCTTCAGTGGCTCAGTGATGTAATTGTGGTAGGTTGGCATTTCCCTCCATAGTTCTAAGATGGTTGAAGTATTTGAGTGTCTCAGCTTTGTATAAAATTATGTAGAGTTGAGAAGGGCACCTTTTTCTGTCTTTTTGAGACAGGGTTTCCTTATGCAGTTCTGGGTGGCTTTGAACTCATGTAGTCCAGGCTGGCCGTGAACTTGCCCCAGTCCTCCTGTCTTAGTTTCCAGAGTGCTAGGATTACAGGTAAGTGCCACCATGCTTGGCACCTGTGATTCTTTTTGTAAGAAAACCATTCCTAGAAGTTTCATAGAGCTCACTGGCAACTTTTTTTTTTTTTTCTGGTAGGAGAAATGGAATTACTAGGAGTTACTATGATTTTCTCAGACAAGTCAAGAACTGCCCAACCTCTTGAAAAGTTCATACCTACCTGCTGTCTGATTAGAATCAGTTCTAAGGCCAAGTAAATAAGTGAAGGGAAGGGCTCCTTTGGTAGGCAACCAACAAACTCATTTTGATAGGCTGCTGTTTACCATGAATGTGATTTTATATTTTCTGCTAGCAACATACAGTACTTTATTTCCTAGTTAGTAAGATGAATGTGCTAGCATATTGATGGAGTCAGCTTTTGTCTTAGTTACTCTTTCTCTCATTGTTGCTGAGACAAATTACGTAACATCCAAAGTTAAAGGGAGGAAAGGTTTATTTAGCTCACAGTTTGTAGAGGTTTCAGTCCATAATCAGCTGGCTCCAAGGGAGGGTGACTTGGCAGAGAGGCATGACAAGTGGAGACAATTCATGGCACTCATAGGTATTAAAAGCAACAAGGAAGACAGAGGCTCTCCCTTATATTGTATCCAATCTACTGGGATTAGGGTGGTGCCAATCCAATCAGTGGACTGGTCCAGCAATCACCCACCCTTAATCCCAGCCCCCTTAATCCCAGCATTGCACCATGAATCGGTAGCCACCTCTGAAAAAACGATGACCATATGAGGCTTTGGAGGGACATCTAAATGCAAACCATAGCACCTTTCTTAAGCTTTGCTTTCCAACTTTCACTCTGGTTGATATATTCTCTATCCTTACCAGGACTCTGTCTACTAGTGATGATGTGGAGGACAGAGAAAATGAGAAGGGCCGCCTTGAAGAAGCCTATGAGAAGTGTGACCGTGACCTGGATGAGCTTATAGTGCAGCACTACACAGAGCTGACAACAGCCATTCGCACCTACCAGAGCATCACTGAGCGCATCACTAACTCCCGGAATAAAATAAAGCAGGTGAGCTTCTTTTCATCTGGTAACTGTGGCTCCTGCAGGTGTGGCTTGGAGAGGCACCATGGTGCCAGGTGATGATCCTCAGGAGTGACTCATAATGACAGTCAGGGTCTGAACAATGGAGTCCACGCTGGGCTTGCCACTGCTTCTGCTGTGTGTGTCATCCTTGGGTTGGCAGTTACTTCTCTTTGTGGGGCAAAAGAGTCTCAATTTGAGGAAGACTGAAAGGAATCTGAATTGATGGGAGAGAACTTTTTACTATTAGAGGCTCCATCACAGTGTGGCAAGTATATTTAATGTGCTCACAGTTCACCTTTTATCTGTGTAGGTATATTACCATAACAGTTAAAATATTTTTTCTTTTAAATTTTGTCTTTGAGTATGTCACCTAACTTGAAATTTGATTGTGATTTCTCTGCAATCATTGTGTGTGTTCTGGTATTTTTTGTGAAGAAAATCTGATGTGTAAATTATTTAAACTTATAATAAAATGTTTATAAAATTCTTGAGTATGTTTGTCATGATGAGCTTGTCTTAATTTTTATTTTGTAACTTTCTTGTCATGCTTTAGAGCTCTTTCTCCTCTCCCTGTCACTCATTTCTCTCCCTCTCTTTCTCTCTCCCTCTCTCCCCCTCTCTTTCCTTCTTTCCCTCTCTCCCTCTCTCTGTTTGCCTTTTTGTCTCTCTTTTTCTTTTTCCTTTTGTGGTAAGTCCTTGGTTCCTAGGTAGTACAACTTTGGTACATAAAGGGGAAAATGGACCTTTAGGGGTTATTGTTATATCCAAGGGATGAACTGATAAAATAAGGCTTGTGTATTGTTACATCGTGATTATGTAGTTCTTGACTGTGTATTTTGATGTCATTCTTTTCATACATTTTTGTGTAATTCTTTATAGGTAACAGTAATTGCTACTGTATTGAACATCTCTTCCTTGCCAGGCACAATTGTATCTATTCTCTCAACAAATTTAAATTTGACCTCTGGTCTTCTTGACTCCCAAGTCTTTATTGCTGGTTTTCAGGCATTTGAAGGGATAACCCCAATGAAAGAAACATTAAGAGAGGTAGTAGTAATTTTTGTTTATTGGTATTAGGGTCAGGGGTCCAAATCATCATGTGGAGTGCTCTCCTTACACTCGGCAGTTGCCTTCTCTAGTTCTCCTGGGGGGCTGCAGGCTGCACAGACTGTAGCTTGAAATTCACTGCCCTGTGCTATGAGATTAGTAGGGGTCTCCTTGGCCAGTGCCTGCCCAGAAATGGCTATGGTTATGGCATCCTAACTGTTTTATTTTGTATCCTCTGGACCTTACATTATGATTTCATAAGCAAATACATAACTTATGCTTCTAAGAATACTATCATTGCGTGATCTTCACTCTCTAAAAATTTGGTTCCAGAACCAATAAGCTTTTTACCTTTTTAGAGCCAAGTACTGACCTCTTTACATTTTAAAAATAACTGCTTGTAAAATGGTGAGTTCATCCTATGGATTTATCTATGAAACTAGGTAAAGCTGAAGATTAGTTCCTCTAGATTTAAAGTAAACTGTAGTCCATTTTGACCCAATATACTAAGCTTAAAACGGGTCAGAAAATGAATGTATAGAGCTGCTGACCTTCTGGCTTTGCCTCGGGTAATCATAGTGAAGGTGAAGGACCTTTTGGTATTTGTGTTTCCTGATTAGTTTGGTTGACTGAAAAGACTTTGTCCTAATCTCCGGGGAGGCACCAGCACTGATTTCTGCTTTGCTCCCTACCAGTCTGAGTCGATAGCACCTTTGCAACAAACAAGAAAAAAAAATGCTCACTTGGTACTGAAAAAAGAGGACCTCATCTTGAGAACTGCACATTTGTTTTAGTAGCCACACTCTTCTTATCTTCCTCATTTTCAGCATGCTGAGGTTCTGAGCAAAAGAAAACAAACAAAAGAAACCTTTATTATATCAGTGTGAAGAAAGTAAATGTCACATAATTCAGTGTTGTGAATTGACTTCAGTATTGGGAAGAGAAATAAAGGGCTACAGCTCTTTGCAAAAAAGCCTTTAATAATTGATTACTAGGAGAAGGAAAATGTTGGGAATATGTTTTTACTGCATAATTTGACAGTTTTATACCACGAAGGTCCACTTCTTATCACCAAGGAAACACTGATATTTCCTCACTAATTTTTCCTTGTCGCTTTTGGTTTTTAATTGCACTTTGGATTCCATACAAAATATAGGTATTTATTTTTAAATTAAAAATGTGGGGAATTCAGTCATCATTGGACTACATTATTTTAGAGCCAAACAAGATGTTGAGGATGTGTAGAACTGAAGTATTCTTTCTGTTCTCTCACAACAGACTATATTGAGAATTCATTATATAAATACTTGTTGAATTCCTGACACTGTTTTAGCTTCTGGGACTATACAGGTGGAAAACATCAGTCCCTGTCTTCATGGGGCTTATATGCGAGTAAGAAAAGAGAAAAACAGACAGATAATATTTACTAATACTTAATCTCTATATTTTTAGTGTCAGCTTTATGCTTAAAGTATTGTTCTAGGCTCTGGGGTGTAGAAATGAAGAAAACAGACAAAAATTCCAGTCCTTGTGGAGTTTACATTCTAAGCTACGGTCTAATCAGGAGAAACAGACTATAGACTAATAAATAAACAAGCAGATGGAATAACAGATGATAAGATGCGTTATGCAAAACAAAACAAACAAAAAACATAACAAAGCAAGGAAGGGAGACTCAGGAGTTGCTCTTTTAATTAGGTTTGTCAGGGAAGGCTTTACTGAGGTTACATTTGTGTCCAAACCTGAAGGAGGTGAGGGTAAGGAAGGCCACTCCAGAAAGTAAGGCTAGAAGGTGCCAACATCCTGAGGCAGTGATGATTAGAAGTTTGACAAGCAGCAAGGAGGTGAGTGGGGCTGGAGTGCAGTGAGGAGTGGGGATAGTGGGTGAGAGCTGGTAGGTGAGGTATGGTGCAGTGTGCTGGGACATGTATGGCATTATAGGTCACTTTCTTATCTACTCATTACTGAGGCAGATTACTTCACTCCCACAATTTAAAGAAGGAGAGGTTTATTTTTGGCTCACAGTTTTGTAGAGGTTTTCGTCCATAATTTGCCGGCTTCAAGGCAGGGTGGCATGGCAGAAGGTCATTAGAGGAGAATTGCTGAGGGCAAGGCAGGCTAGAAGCAGGGAGAGATCAAAAGAGGAGAGTGATACTCCCTTCCAGGCCACGCCCACAACAACAAACCTCTTCCCACCAGGTTTCACCTCTTAGCATCACACTCAGCTATACATTCATCAGTGGACTAATACAGTGATGAGTGTCACACCACTATGATCCAAACACCACCCCCCACCTATGAGGCATGAGGGTTTGAGGGGACGTCTAGATATTAACCACAACAGTTACTTAGAAGGACTCTGATTTTAAACTTTGAGTAGGATGAGAAACTGCTGTAAGGTTGTAAGCATAGAATAACATAATTTTACTTAATATTTTAAAATGTCTTCTCTAGATTTTTGGCTAGGGATGGATTAGTGGGGAGCAGGATGGATGAATACATTCTTGTTTCTGTATTGCCCCTTTCTGAAGTGTAAGACCACAGAACTGCTTATACTTCCCACTTTTTATATCACTTTCATATATTCATTTATGTTATATTGGTAGAACCTATGTCCTTGTGATAAATGAGAGATGATAGATGGTTTTGATATTTTTCCCAGATGGCCTAACATTTTTACATTGGTGAATTCAATTCGGAGTTTTTTTATGTAATAAAAAATGTGCAAATGAAATACCATATATGGTTGATAAGGTCTGATAATGCGATTAATAAACAAAATACTTTGATGATTGTGTTACATTTAAGTGCATTGTAAAATTGGTCAAAATTAGATATTATAGTGTTAAGAATCCTTAAAAACTTACGAATTCTGCCAGTATCCTCAGTATGACTGTCCGTTATAGTAGCAGCATCAAAATAGATGAATATAAGTTGGCATAAGTTGGAGACTTGGGCCATAGAGGACGTACTTGTTGGTATTTGAATTTGAGTGTTTTTCTGTGTTGTACTAGGTAGAAAGATGATGTTGGATTTCTTTAAAGTTGCTAAGTACTGTAGTAAAGTGTAATGCTGTTTGCAGGAGCAGGCTGAAGGGAGGACAGAGTTGGCTGTATTGTGATCTATACATACTTGTATTTCACCGTGGGTTTTTTTCCCCACTCTTTTGGTACTAGATCAAGCTCTGAGACTCGTTTTTCTTGCCTGTAATTAGAAATAACTACGTGATTATTCAAGTGAAGTTGTTAGACTTAATTATTCAATAATGCAATGTTCATTACTTAACATTTACTTAAAATAACTTTTTTGACTTTATATGAAAGTATACCTTGAAAGGTAGAATTAGAATGAAGAATAGCCTTAATTAATATAAAGAATGCCATAGTGGACCAACATGGTTTTTATAGAAAGTTATTGATAGCCCAAATTTAAGACAGAGATCCCTAGCTGCTGGTATGAGAAAGGCAAAAAAGACCTCAAGTTTCTATAAATGGACATGGTAAGCAGTGGCCAATAATGAGATACCATAATTTAAAATCTGGGCAGTATTCTGGAGTTCATTAATGTAGTCCAAGAAATATGAGGTAATCTTTGCATTAAGTTCAACTGTTTCTGTATTTGTATATTCAGAAAGCTCAGCAGCTCAAAAGAAAGGTATTGCCCTTGGACAGAGTTGTGGGGAGCCTCACAGAGAATCTAAAAACTTAGAGTGGCAGCTAAAAAATGAAAAGTATGGGGAGTAAAAGTATGAGTGTAATTTAAAAATAATTTGTAGTCCTAAAGGGATTTTAAACCAAACATTGAGCTGTGTTTCTGAAGTTCTCATTTCAAGGTTTTTTCTGTAAAATTCTATGGAAAAATTGGACTGGACACATGTGGCAGGCAAATGCCTATGAAAGCACTGATATGTAGATTTGCTACCAAAATATAACCAAGAATTTAACAACAAAAGATGTAACCATATTTTAGAATTTGAAAATTGAGAATAATATTGACTTACTAATCAAGTGACCATCCCTTGCTCACAGGGAACTTTTCAGCGTTTTTCTAATTTATAGTTTGAATGAACTGCTTCCATATTTATTGTGCTTTATTTACAAAATATGTACACTTAGAGGTCAGTTCTGCTTCTTTACTTCTCCTTGATCCAAATTTAGGACTTTCTTGCTTTTATGACCTGAACATTACAGACTTTCATCATTTTCCCCATATTTATATCCCTTAGATCCTCTTAAGTATATCTTTGTTTCTCCTTTCATAAAAGATAAAGCAGTGTTAGTTAAAAGCTCCATTTAGTTTTCTTCATCTCTTTGTCTTTCCCTAGGCTGGACTGCAAAAATTTTCACTTTTCTGCGGGCTGGATCATTTCTCATTTCTATTCACCGTGGCTTCTGGGGCCATGTTTTCCTTTTTTCTTTTTCTAATAGTCTCTAATTAGAATGACTTGCAGCTCTTGTATATGCAAACTGAAATTCTTGGTATTATGGAACAGGTGGTTAGGAGCAAGTTGTTGAGGAAGCAAAGGAAGCTTGTCTCTGTATATATGCATAAGGAGTTTTTCAATCTTATCCTTTTAAATTGAATAGAATGGAGCAAAACTACCACTTTTGTAAAAGTAGAACAGAAATTTGAGAAATAAATATATATGTGTAGTTTGGTATTGATGGGCATAGCTTGGCCCTCCATTTTTTAAATAACAAGTAAAAATTATACTGATTTATTATGTACAATGTAATATTTTGAGATGTGAATACATTGTGGAATGTCTAAATTATGCTAAGTAACATCTGTATTATCTCACATACTTTTTTTGTGGTAAGAATACTCAAAATATCTCTTAGCAATTTTTTTTCACGTTCATTGATTGATTGATTGATTTTGGTGCTGGAAATTGAACTCAGGGCTTTGTGCATGCTAGGCAAGTGGGCTCTTGTCCCTGAGCCACAGCCCCAGCCTTAGAGATTTTAGAATATGAAGTACATTGTTATTACCTGTAGTTAGCCTGCTTTGTGAAGATTTTAAAAAATTCATTCTTTTTTTAAACTGAAATTTTGTATCCTTTGACCAATTTCTGTCCAATCCTGCACCTTGATAAGCATCACTTTAGGTGTTCAGGTTTTTAATTTTTATTTACTTTTATTGTTTTGAGGCAGGGTCTTGCTTCGTGGTGCAGGCTGGCCTTGAACTTACTATATAGCCCAAGCTGGCCTCAACTCATGGTAGTCCTGCCTCATACTCCTGAGTGCTGGGATTACAGGTGTGTGCCACTGTGCCTGGATGTAACCATCACTTTTATTCTTACCTTTTTAACATTTTACAGGTAATTGAGATCATCTGATGTTTGTCTTTTTATTCCTGACTTATTTTACTCAGTATAATCTTGTCCAGATTCATCCATGTTGTTGCAAATGACAAGGTGTCTTTTTTAAAGGCTAAACAGTATTCTATTGTGTGTTTGAGTTGCATTTTCTTTACTTGTCATCCATTGACGGACACTTGAGTTGATTCTCTATCTTGGCTGTTGTGAATAATGTCCTAGTGAACATGGGAGTACAGATATCTGTTTGACATGTTTTCATTTCCTTTGGTTATATAAATGTTCCTTGATTTGCCAGGCGTGGTGGCTCACACCTTTAATCCCAGCACTCGGGAGGCTGAGACAGGCGGATCGTTGTGAGTTCGAGACCAGCCTGGGCTACAAAGTGAGCTCAAGGCCAGCCTGAACAGCATAGTGAGACTCTGTCTCAAAAACAGGGCTGGGGATCTAGCTCAGCGGTCTAAGCGCCTGCCTGGCAAGCGCAAGGTCGTGAGTTCAATCTGTGGTGCCGCAAAAAAAAAAAAAATGTTCCTTGATTTACAGCAGTGTTACATCCTGATAAACCCATTGTAAATTGAAAATACTACAAATCAAAAATCTATTTAATATACACAATCCACTTGTTGGGGATTAGATCTAAAATGTTCCCCAGAAGTCTCATGTGTTTGAATGATCACATGGGATGGTGAAGATTAGGTTGTGGGATGGTATATTCATCAGTGAATTTATCCATTGATGAGTTCAATAGCTAAATGTATTGTTAGGAGTTGCGGCTTGGTTGGAGGTGGGTCACTATGGGTGTGACCTGGATGGGTATATTCTTGTCCCTGGCTCCTCCCTTTTCTCTCTGGATGCCCCTGTGCAGTGCCCCTGTGCCATCTTGTTTCTGTCTTGGAGCCACTCAACTGTGGATTGGTGAAAGTGCCTAATGCACAACTGAACATTTTAGTTTAGCAACACAGTGCACTGTGGAAGATTGGATGTTTCTTTTGGAGCTATTACTTGTTGCCACTTCCCAGCATTACCAGAGGATTATACAGCACATCACTAACTGGGAAATGATGAAAAATATTAAAATTTGAAGTAGGGCTTTTGTTGAATGTGTGTCAATTTCACACAATCATAAGTTAGGAACTTTCTATATACTCAGTAGTAGGATTGTTAGATCATATATTATTTGTGTTTTAATTTTTCGAGGAACCTCAGCACTATTTTCTATAGTAGCTATATACCCTATCTTTGCTGAAGTATAATGTATTCATAGTAATATGCACATTATTTTGAGAGTGCAATTCAGTGAGTTGGGCAAATGCAGATATCCTTGAATGTGTTATCACCCCAGGGAGCTCCTTCCTGACTCTTTACAGTTGTTTCTTTCCCACATCCTGCTCCAAGCAGCTACTGATTTCAATTTTGTTACTGTGGATTGGTTCTGCCTGTTCTAGAACTTCATACCTTATGTTCTCTTTTGTATCTGGCTTCTTTTTCCCTTCAGCGTATTTTTGGATTCTTCATGTGTCTTTTTTGTTGCCAGCTGACCCCATGCTTAAATTTTAAAATAGTATTTGAGTGTAAGTGTGACTTTGTAGTCAAAAAAGTGAAGCCTTGGAGTAATTTAATAATAAAAGTTTCTTGTGTCTACAGCTTTCGTTACCCAAGTTTAGGGAATTATTTTGGTAAAGTTCATTTTCTACAGTGCCTGATGCCTATGCTTTTTTCCTTCACAAATTCTACTTTACCTTCACTTTTACTTATAGGTAGTGAGCAAAAGTGGTAACTGAATGGATTGTATGGTATACATGCTAGTATGAAATGCCATTATGGCGTTTTCCCAATCAGATAGTTTTCCCAGCTTTATTGACACTTTGTAAGTTTATCCCCCACTCTTATGTTCAAGAGCATAGTTGGGTGTTATAGGATATAAAATTTATTTTTAACTGTTTCTATAGCAAATATTATACCTGGAGGAAAAAAGCTGAGAATTGTAGCACTAAAGTGATATGAACAGAATATCAAATTCTAACAGATATTAACTAAGATTTCAAACGGCATGAATTTGAAAGCTGAAGTTCTTATCCCAGAAACCAAGAACTCTAAGGGGAATCTAGGAATGCCCTTGACAGCCAGAAGTCAAATCAAACCACAAATGATGATTAAAAACTAGGGATTCCGTACTTTATCCTACTTCAGGCCCAATTCTGACACTTCAGGAATCCTGCTAGTACCCCCTCACCCAGGTGTTTCTGTTTCTACTAGTTGCTTACACTTTTTTCCTCGAATTTTCTATTTTGGACATTGTGTATTGTGTTCAGGTTTGGAAGATGAGGGTTTAGTCCTCCTTCCACCCCACCTAGAACTCAGCAGGTTTTTCAGTGAAAACTGTAATGTCTGTATATGTCTACAAGCATGGACCATGTGACCTGGCAGCTGAGTAGATCATCTACAAGTAAGGTTAGAGGAAAAATAATAGCGTTATATTCTCAAATCGGTAATTTCCCTTTTAGACATATTGACATTTATGTGGTGGTTCGTATTTTCAGAATGCTTTATATCCTTAGTAATTATTTCTAGATTCACTCCAAGGTATGTTGGGAGTAATTTTCTAATTTCATGGGAGAGAAAATACAGATACAGAGAGGTAGAGATGCATCCAGGTGAGTCAGTTTCAGAACCAGGATTAGAATCTTGCAAGTAGACTGACCAAGGGAAATAAGTTGGACTGGGAATTAGGAATTGTCACATACAGTAGTACCAATAGGAATACTAACTACATTATGGGTTTAGGCTGGGAAACTTTGGATTGACTCTGTTGTATTGAATCTGTTGTATTCTAGGTAAAAGAAAATCTGCTTTCATGCAAAATGTTGTTGCACTGCAAACGGGATGAACTTCGGAAACTGTGGATTGAAGGAATTGAACATAAGCACGTCCTGAACCTGCTTGATGAAATTGAGAACATCAAGCAAGTACCTCAAAAGCTGGAACAGTGCATGGCCAGCAAGCACTATCTCAGTGCCACTGATATGCTGGTAAGAGAACAGTCCGCGATAAGGGTCGTTTCCACTAAGATTTAAAAAAAGATTCTTTGTTCTTGTTCTTTCAGGCCTGTAATGCACATTAGAAAACAGTCCTTTTAGGATTCACAAGGCCTTGCAGGTGAAGTTCTCCTCCTCATTTCATGTTTGAAGTGGCAGATTATTATTACTTACTTATTGTCTGCTTTTGTAACAATGGCAAGACATATTGTATAATGGAAGAAGCAGTACCGAAATCATGTTGCAATCATAATAAGAGGTGTTTTTAAGCTTCAGAGGAAGATAATGAATCCTATTTTTGTCTTGTTTTGGTTTTTGCTTTTTTTTGTTTTGCAGGAATTGAACTCAGGGATTCACACATGCTGGGCAAGTGCTCTACTACTGAGCTATATCATCAACCCTTTTTTCTAAAATTTTATTTTGAGATAAGGTCTTACTAAATTGCCTAGGCTCTCCTAAGACATTCAATTCTACTGTCTCAGTCTCCCAGATAGCTGGGATTACAGTCGTGTGTCACCAGACCTAGCATGAATCTCATTTTAAAGAATGAAATCCACATGACACAGAATTTTTAAAGATTTACAAACTTGATGTTCAATAAATTATTTGAAAGAACTTTAACCTTAGGACTTTGTTTTTTTTTCCTTTTAATTAATAACAAAATTTTTTTTGAGTCTTATGTCATAGACAACCTTGTTAAGCAAGAATACTCTTAACCTAGTGATTGGCCTCTATCTTAGTCTGTTGAGTTTTGCTACTTTTTGAATTCCTGAAAGTTCCTAGGAGGTTGCAGTTGGTGGTAAGCATGAAGCAATGAATGGAAAATAAAATTGCAGATTTTGCTGCTAATAAAACTCACGTTCCCAAGGCCTGTGACTCTTAAAGACGGCTACTGTATCTTCCTGCCTGTTCTACACACATACACCCTCTTTCATCTCATTCAGAGTTAGCAGTGGACCCCAGGAGCTCTCAGCAGCAGGATGGTTGTATTTGAATTGTTTTCTTTTCCATAGAGGTAAAAGCCCTTTATTTCTCCAAATTAGATTAGCTATAACACTGGGAAAAACACTGAGAGGAACTGGTGGGAACACAGATTAAATGTGCTAAATATCTCTAATTCATTCCAACTTCCCAGAAGAATTTTGCTATAAGTCTCTCATGAAGTGTTTTAAGGAAAATTGATAACCAAAGAGTGGGAACTGTGATGGTATTCTATCTTGTATTGAAACCTGGTTATGCATGGACTGAGCGGTCAGTTTTCACAGTGGAAGGTTATTAAAGCTCTGCTCATGGGAGTTACAGAAGGATTGGTTGCAGCATCTTATTCAAAGTGATATCTTCCTTAATAATGACTATATGTTGTTCAGAAGAAAAATATTACTTCTCAGCTTTTGTGTTGGATTATATTTACTGGGCTAAATTATGAAGATTCACAAATCAGAGTAGATAAGCATATATATATATATATATATTTGTATAGGGTATATACATCTATTTGAATTGCAGTTTTTGGCAGTAAGCCTACTTTCAAGTAAATGCCATATATTAAATTAGATTATTAGAATTTATTTCTGTATTATGTTCATTTTAGGGTTTCATATTTTTGATTTTATTACTTACAGCTAGTCAGTAATGAATTCTATCTCCCTTTTAAAATTGGTTTATTGGGCCAGGGATATAACTCAGCAGGACAGTGCCTACCTGACAAGCACAAGGTCCTGAGTTCAATTCCTGGTACCAAGAAAAAAAAGTTGGTTGATTTTTCTTTAGGAAGGACTTCATTACATGGGAAATTAAGTGGAGAAGAGGCTTGGGTATTGAGAGAGAAGAGTATAAGCTATAATCTAAGTCTTTCCAGCTTTGCAGAAGAAAAAAAAATTTTAACAATATTGCTTTACAGAAGAAAATGATCTTTTTTTCTAATGAAAAAAATATGAGACCTAAATAGAGCCAATTTCAGTACCATGATCATCTGTTCTATCTAAAATCATTGGGTTAGGTAGTGAGAAGTGGGGTGGTGAGGAAGAATAGTTGCCTCCAGAACAGGATGTGTATATGAGATATATTTCCAAGAAATTTTGTTCCTTTTGTTTTTTTATTTGTAGTTTATATAATGCATATGCTAATCCTTTGTCTTCTAGATGAGTTACAAATATCCAAGTTGGTAGTGTATCTTTTTACTTTGTTTACAGTGTTTTTTATTGTAAAAATGTTACAATTTTAATGTAAAACTTCTCATTTTTATGTGTTTGTATCATATGATTTTATTTTAAGAATTTTTGTTTTGCCACGGTGTCTTACAGAGACTTGCTTATATTTTCTTCTTTCATTCATCAAAAGTCCATTTTTTATATGTGATACGACTAGGGATCTTATTTTATTTTCTCCTTTATAACCAGTTGGCTCTCAGACCATTTATTGAAATCTTTATTCTATTAATTTATAATGCCAGTTGTCACATACCAGGTTTTCACTTATGCATGAGTCTGTTTCATTGTTCTTTCTTTGGTTCAATTGGTTCTGTCTGTACCTGTGAACTAGGTGATTTTATTTGTCATAATTTTGTAATATAACTTGATAGGAGGTAAACCTATTCCCTTATTTTGCTATTCAAAATTATCTTTGTTGTCTTTGGTCCTTTATTCTTCTGTAGATCCACAAAAAGTATAATAGGATTTTGTTTGACTTTAAAAGCATTTCTGTGTTAGCAGTATTGAGTCTTCTATTAGTGAGCACGATATGCCTCATTTATTGAAACCTTCATTTATATCTTCTCATAATGCTTAGTAATATATTCCTTAAAAGTACTGTATTACATATATTTCATTAGATTTAATCTGGGCATCATATAGTTTTTGAAGCTTTTTGAAGATATTAACTCTTTATTAATTATTGTTTCTACTTACTTGTTGCTGGCATATAAGTGTGTGATAGATTTGTCTTTTTAAATTTACCATGTAGCTCCCTGAACTGATTTCCCAATCCTGTCTGCTCTCAAAATAATGAGGTACTCTTTAAGATTTGGCTCAAATTTCATCAATTCTCTGAATGTTTCAGATACCTAGATACTTTTTTTTCTTTATGTTCCTATAAACTGCATGTATTTCATTGTGACATAATTGCTTTTGTTTGTGTGGTAGGTCCATAAGGGTGGGGTTATGCCTTATGTACTTTTTTCTGCCCTGTACCTAATGTAGTACAGTTCATGTAGTCAGAATTCACAAATCACTACCCAAAAGTGGTAACTACATGAAGGCTTTAATACTGGTACACATTAAAAAAAACAAAAACAAAACAAAAGAAAACAAAACAAACTTGTTTGTTTTCTAGGAGTCCTGGTGTGTTTTTTTTTTTTTTTTTTTTGCGGCACCGGGGATTGATCTCATGACCTTGCACTTGCCAGGCAGGCGCTTAGGCCACTGAGCTAAATTCCCTGCCCTTGTCTTTTTGAGACAGGCTCTCACTATGCTGTTCAGGCTGGCCTTGAGCTCACTTTGTAGCCCAGGCTGGTTTCGAACTTGCAGTGATCCTCCTGTCTAAGCCTCCCAAGTGTTGGGATTACAGGCGTGAGCCACCACAACCGGCTCAGGTCTGTGTTTTTCACCTTTTATTAGTATTTAGTGTTTGTTATTTTGAATGATAAGCTTTTCTTGTTTCTAAACTTTCTGTTTTATAATATTTAAATGAACAATAATAATTACAGCGTAACGTGCGAGCACCTACTTATACTATTTTATGTATATGACATTTGTTAATCTAAGTAATTTTCACAAGAACTCTACAGGTTTATGAAATCATTGCCATTTTACAGATGAGGTGGTTATTTTACATGATGTGGGGAGTTGACATATCCCAAAATAAGCAATGGTTTGTATATCCTATTTAACAAAGATTTCATTGGAAGTGGGATTTAAAGTGTATCTAAGAGGTTGCAAATATTCCTCAACTTGGTCTTTTGTGTATCAGTGAAGAGTAAGTTCTATTAAGAGTAAGCTCTTTCACTGGACTTTATATAGAAAATAATCACATTTCTTTTCCCCATGTTTACATATTATTGGGAGTAAAACCTACCTAAGGAATCTCAAAGGTGCCAGTGGGAAAATTTGCTAAACAGTGTCAGAGGAAAGTGAAGGCAAAACAATCTAGTCTTTCAAAACTCTCTAATTTTCTTGAATTTGTTTTTCAGAAGATTTTGCATTTTCATTTTACGGCAGGTGCAGATGCAGGTATGTGGTAATTTGATGTCTACTCAGTATAGGTTAATAAATCCACAGTATCGAAATCAGTGGTGACCTGAGGTTCTTGCCAGCTCCTGCTATTCCTGTTTCACCATCAGTCTGGTCTAGTAGCTATAGGCTGGACTTGTAGGTGGGATATTTATTTCTTCTTTTGGTATGATAACCCAGGTATTGCATAAAGTGATTAAATTGTCATCGCAGGGAATGTCTGCAAATAAACCTGGCCTTTTGTTTTCGTCTTCAAGGTAAACTGCTGCTGTTGGCTTATGAAAAGCTAGAAGTGATCCAACAAGAAGCCTGTATCCATCACATTGAAATCAGAAACTTGATTAATATTGTAGCCTGTAGTTTGGTGATATGTATGGTTTAAATTAGACCTTTGCAGTCATTGTGCTGGGTTGATGCAAGCACATTAATGACATAATTTCTGGTTACTGCATCACACTTCTGCAGTCTGTCCTTTGTATTCCACTCACATTAATTGAAGTAATTTTGCCAGTGAAGCGTGTTTCAAACCTCTGCATTTAAATTGAAATTTTAATTCCCTTATTGTCTTGAAAAGACGGCTGAAGATGCCTTGTTACAGGTTTCATTATCACTCAAAACACTCCAGCTGCTGGTTCTAATGTACAATGACTGATTAATTCTGGGAAGAATTATTAATATAAGAATAGCAGCTTCTTCCCAGTGGTATGAGCTAACATGGAAGGTATTTCATGATAGTTAATATTTTTATAAATTTTTTTCACAAGGAAAATTTGTGTGTAGAAGTCTGCATCTTACTAAATTTGCAGAGAGCTTTGAAAACCACTTATATAAGTTCTGATTTATCAGCCCGTAGAAGTCAATTCATAATTGCATTCAATCACTGGAAACCAAGCCAGTGTGAGTAGTTTTGAAGCACTTTAGCTGACAGTCACAAGACTTGTGACTAAAATAGTTTTTTCATTTCTAAGCCTTCCTGAGATTATAGAGACTTTGAATGTCTCTTAATCATTTTGCCTTTGTTTATTGTCTTTACAAAATCCATAACTGTACAGTCAGATAAGAATTATTATGATAATTACAGTAATAACTTATATTTATGTAACTATCTTCTTCCCAGAGGATCTCTAAATGCTTTCCTGAGAGAGTGATATAATGGTATTATTATATCACTTATACTGTGAAAATATGATCCTATCTGGGATACCCAAAATAAGGCAGTTATTATTTAATTGAATAGTTTTTTAGAATTGTCTAATAAAAGTTAGTATATTTGTAATGTTGTCAGTTAAAAAGATCCTTTGCAATTGTTAGGTAATGTCTATTTTTGGTTGTGAATGTCAGCATGAGTCTTAGCTTGGTTTGAGTAGACATATGCCTGAATTCCAGTTGTGGTTTTTTTTTTTTGAGATAGGGTCTTGCTCTGTAGTTTAGGCTGGGCTTGAATTCGCTGTGTAGCCCAGGCTGGTCTTGAACTCATGGTGATCCTCCTGCCTCAGCCTCCTGAGTGATGGGATTACAGAATGTGCCATCGAATTCCAGATTTGACTAATCTACTAGCTGGATGACTTATTGCTAATCATTTATCTTTGCTGATGGTTGAAGTTGAGAATAATACATGCTACCAAAGATTGTTGAAAGAATTAAGTGAGATATTAAACTGTGTACATAAAATATTTGCAGGATACATAGTTTTTTGAAATGTTAGTATTATGTGGTTGTTTTAGTTGGTACTATACGAAAGGATATGGTGATTGTTCTCATGTTGCAGTCTTAAAAATCTAAAAGGCATACTTATTTTTAGCCAGTTAAGTAGTACTGTTAAGTTACTGTTTTTGAGTCCGTCTTGGCCCAACATGGAGATTACCTGAACACAAGAGTAGCTACCTTTTATTTTATTTTTTTAGCCTACCTCTTTTAAAAAGTTATTACTATTTTAATTATACAAATTTTGGTGTTGTGATGTATGTATACAATATGTGATCATTAAATCAAGGTAGCTTGCATTTTCATCTTCTTAAACACTTCTAAGAATTTTGATTAGCAACATATTGTACCTGTTTATGAGTTACATTGTGATATTTCAATGCATATATATATAAAATTTGCACTGATAAAATGAGAGTAATTAACATTTCTATCTTCTTGTCTTTACTTTGTATTTTGAACTTTTGAACTCTTCTAGTTATTCATAAAACAGAACAGGCTATTCTGAATTCCATTCTACTATAGAACAAAGAGTTCTTACTATTTGTATCTAGTAGTATTTTGGTGCCTTTGTCCAACCACCTTCTGTCTCCTACCTCCGTTTTTCCATTAATCATGATTCTATATTCAGAATCATGATTCTATTTTTTTATTTTGAAAAGAATACAACCAAACAAAACAAAACAGAGTAAAGTACAACCAAACAAAGCAGTGAACATGGTATATGACTTTTAAACAGGGTAAAAAGCAATTGATAAGGCTACCATAATGCCTCTTGTTATCTGTAGTATACCTGCCCATACCATCAGGGATAAGTAAAATCAAACAAAATACAACAAACTAAAACAGTAGAAACAAAACAAAACATAACAAAACAAAACACAAAGCAGAACAATGTAAGCAATACAGAATTTCAAGATATTAGCAAAACAGCATTGGCTACCATAATATTTGTTATCTTCAGAATAGTTGCCTACACCTTCAGACATATTACAATCAAACTACACA